>PQWD01011263.1:0-25725 GCA_019425675.1 Leucinodes orbonalis
ACTATCCATAACAGTCTGCTTTATATCGAAGCGTCTCTTTTAATTGCAATAATCTGTCCATTTTACCCAATGATGTAAAAAGTATGGATTCGTGATATGCTCACAAAACAATCGAAAAAAGTGTTCCGAATTCAGTGACAGCACACATACACATATTTCGAATTTCGAACACATTTATCTTAACAAAAGAGTACAAACTGTACACTCTTCGGCGGTTCGTTTTTGAGGCACGGATGGCGTATCTACCTTATATATACGGAATATCATTGATTTTACCCAGCAGAAGATTCACGACGCGACTTAGAGAGTGACGATCGTGAAACAGTTAAACTAACCACTACGCTTTCGACCAGTCCCATCCTAATATTATACGTCATTAAAACCTAAATCATTCGCTAACCTAAAGTGGTATATAGATACCACTCAATCACATTAGCCAACAATCGTTCTCGGGTTCTGAAATTTTACAATTTTAACACAACAAGGATGTTCCGTTAGCACGTTTGTTTTGTGCAAGCTATTGATACGGGCATTCGTTTGCAGATTCCCCGATTACTCAAGACTGTGATGGTAGGCGGCCCTAGCTATTGTATGCACAATTGGCAAATAGTACCTACTTAACAAACACGTGGCGTCTGCGCCAGGCTATTAGCACATGATACTATTTTTATAGGTAAGACCTAAGCAACCAATAACAGTTCTTAGGTTAGATAGTGCAATACCGCATTTGTTGCATTGTAACTGCCGCTTAATAAATTTGATATTGTAGTAATTCGATTAAGGATAACAGAGCAGATAACTCTTAAAATCTACATAGTTTTAGGTTTTGAGGAATATTTAGAAAAGCTTCTAATAGCTAAATCTGGACCCGGAAGAATGTCGATAAGTTTCTTTTATTTATTAAAGAGACATATATTTTGAATAAATACGAAAGTATTTATTTTAAAAGCGTTTAAAATATATTTTATATATATTATTAAAATGACTTATAAATTAACTTGCCTAATCTTACCTGCTCGCTGCTGCTAGAAAAAGCTTACGTTTAGCAACGTATCATTTCCGAATACAGGAATATGCTCACAACTTGTAGCTCACAACTTATTTTAATTTAAAATTTCTATACATCAGTAATTGTTAATACTAAACACTGCTTAACAACGGCATCCCTTTTACCCAACAGCTGCATGAGAGCTCCCGCCCGCAACACCATAAATGAATATAATGTTTGCACTATATACTAGAGCTTGTTTTTCCCTTTTCAAGGTGTATTTTTAGTAATCAGGTTTTTTTGTTTATTATTAATTAAATATGTTGACAGCTATGATTCTTAGTTACCTAACTCACTTGAGACATATCCAGGACCAGATGACATTGTAATTTGGCGTTCTTCTTTCAAAACGAAATAAACCTCACCTGCCTGTAGTGCATTCTGTCAAGCAACTACCAACTAGTACGATAAATAAATAAATAAATATCCACTGACATTCACACAGCGCCATCTAGCCCCAAGTTAAGCGGGAAGCCTGTATTATGGGTACTAAACAACGGATAAACATACTTATATACATTTTTTTTTGTAAATTCATACATATTATACATGGAAAACACTCAGACCATTACAAACAGACATGTTCATGCACACAAATGTTTGTACTGCCCGGGGATCGAACCCGGAACCCTTGGTATTGCAGCCGACGTCTCAACCGCAACACTAAATGGGTCGTCAGGTACGATATGTAGGTAACGATAGTTACATTTAAATAATGTCTAGTTTGTTGTGGTATTTCTTTGTTTATATCCATAATAATATGATTAATTTTAGATTAACATGAAATTAATCTAAAATTATAAAATTTTATGAACTGATTAAATGCCAACAGTAACATATGATTGGCCAACAGTCGCGTCACATGAATCAAAGGCTGGTGGACCTTTGTGAAATTTGGTGACGGCTTGAATATTTATGTTCCGTTCAAGGCTCCCGAATTGTTTCACGCCGGGAGACAATGTTCATCAAAAGTTTGGAGGCGCCGTTACTAATTTTACGGTTAGCTTTCCGAGGTGCATCATGCATATTGAAGGCTGTGGAAATGTTGAAAATGTAGCTTAACTGTCCTTTTATGAGGCAGTTTGTATTGACCTTCATTAGGTAAAGTACAACTAGGGCTAGTGGCATTTTTCATCGTCAAAAAGCACAGAGTAAACATTTTAGGTAAAAGTAACATTCTTATGATGTAAGAATGATCGAATTTTATCGCAAACATACATATATAGTAATTTATTTTAAAACACGTGCCGTACAGACTATGACAATTCGGTTTTGATATTATGTGAGCTAGGCTAATTATAATTAAATTATAATTACAATTTAAAATTAATTTTACTAGTTTTAGTTCTTAAGGTTTCTTTTTCGATCAATTTTTCGTTGCTAAACAAAGAGCTTACTGCTTCTACAACTGCTTCCTAACCTAACAAATTCAAATAAAAATGAAACAATGTGAGATCAATTTTATCCGATCCCAACAATAGCCGCAAGTTTCAATCCAGTAACCTCAAAACCAGACAGAGGTCACGAACGTACCGGCAAACAATAAGTTGATCGACGCCTTAACAGTATGAAGTATTGCACCGTCTACCATATTATGCACGACGACCTACTACGCTGGCCCCCTTACCACTCCCTATGGGCAAAACTGTCATAGTTATATCAGAATAGTGTAACGGAAGCGTTGCGCGCGACCTGACTGCGCGTAGCGCTCGACTCGCCCAACGGTATATTCATTATAGACTACCGAATTTAATTGTGAAAGCTGGCGACTTTTAAGGACTAATTTATGGTTTAATTGCTGTCAGCGACGCCTGCTCGATATTTAAATATGTATGATCATGTTTGTCTTAAATTTATTGTAGACTATGGTTACGAACAAGCTACAGCATCAGCTCAGCTACAGCAAGGTTTCGGGGTCCGATCTTTGTGCAATAAAAACATTTATATAAACTTTTCTATTTGTATAGGTATGGGGTATGGGTGTTTTTAGTGTTAGTCTACTATTTATGGAATTGCAAAAAAGTTTTGTTTAGTTCCGATACTGTAAGCAAAATTTGGGGGCAAGATATCTGTGTTAATTAATATCTGTGGATATTTTTAAACGATTAGATATATTTTCTTCTAAGTTCTCTTACATCACTGTTAAAACATTATTATTACATTACGATGATTCATTTATTTGCAAAGACAAGTAAGTCTATTTATATATACAAAATAAAAAACACCAGAAGCACAAAATAAAAAGCAGTTGATACGGTCTTAACCCCTTAAAACCGTTTTATTTGCACAAGTATCTACTATGTTAAACCTCTGAAATCATTCAACCACCATGCCGAATAAAAGAGAATTTAGTCTAGCTTACTATCGTTATTTATTCCGCACGCATCGAAGAATACAAATGGCAGCAATAAGATAAATCTTTATTTTACTGCGATGAGCAATTTGTTGTCTGCTTGGAATGTATCCAGATTATTTTACAGAACAAATTTTTACGATTGTATATTACCAAAATTGATTATTTATATTGTTGCTTTTTATATTGTTGATAAAAACAAATACTTTCCTCTCCTTGTTCTTCGTTTTATGCACTGTTATATTTTTTATTATTTAATGGCAATCTTGTTTGTTTGGTACTAATGGAAATCATATATAAATATTTTTGAATGAAATAGTTTGAAACCATAAAAATCATGTAAAATGCTTTGCGAATGATATAAATACATATTACGATACTAAAAATAAAAAACGCTGGCTTAAATCATTTTCAATTAAATATAGGGTGAGGCGGGTCGGCGGCTGCGATATGCCGGAGGGCGGCCCAGGCGCGCGGCGGATATAATAAATTGTCAAAATGCTCAATGCAATGCGATAATTCATTAATTTACTGATCTAATGATCGCGTAAATATGACTTCGCAATTACCGTGGTTTCGGGCATTTGATCAACCACCGGAAGATAATAAAAAGGGGATAGATTTAATTTACGCAATCTGAAGCGGTATTTTTGATTTTGATTCAATGAGTGCGAATCGCGAAAACTTACGAGTACTTGGCGGGCGTAATTAACTTTCTCGTCTCACATAGCAATTTAAATAAAATCCGCGTTATAATTCTGAGTGTGTACACAAACCGGACAACAGAAAAGAATACCACTCAATAAGCGCGTTTTAAAATACCATAATATGCAAAATAAAGTTCCAAGAGAAAACCAAGATCAACTTTTTTATGAAAAAGAAAATTCCTAAAGGGTCTTAATATGACAGAATATTCAGTATTTTATATTATAATTTAATGGTATTGTTTACAGTTACCTAACCTCGACCTCGCTGCACTTAATCACCTTAAACGTGATCGTTTCCGGGTTCGAATACCGGTTTAGTGACTAATGAATATATTTATTGATAATTTGATTATAGAAAAAATATGAATAATATTTTTTAAAACCTTACCCTTGATTTCAAAATAATATGTAATAGGAGGGTTCTGCGGTAGCAAGTAACATAAAATAAAATAATTTTTATTTACTTAGGCACCTTCTACAGCTTTATTTTATGAAAATAGTGGTTCATGCCCGACACGTGTAGGTACGATGTATAAAGTTTTTGAGTTTCAGTTCAATATATTCATATTGAACTGAATCAACCCCAAATATATTATTTTTTCGTGTCAAAACCTTATAGTGGACATATATACATACAGACATGACGAATCTATAAGGATTCCGTTTATACCATTTGGCTACGGAACCCTAATAATGCATTTCTTTGCCCTCTGATATTGCAAGTTTTCATGGGCGACGGCGTCATTTATTATCAGAAGAGAAGTCTGCTCGTGTGCTCGCTATCACATAAAAAAGTATTTATAATAGTAATAATTGGACCCGTTTTCATTTGGTAGCTCATAGTCTGTAATCACACAAACGGTATAAGACATCAAGAAATTTCAAACATAAACAATTTATTGATGGTTTTCCTACCAAAATCAGCAGATTCTCTCTCCTCAACCTTTCGAAGTCCATTGCAGTACATAGGCCTCCCTAGTTCTGCGCCAGATATCAGTGTCTCGAGCTATTCTCATCAGCAGTTAGTTACTTTAATATAGATCAAAACAAAAAAATGGTTTTAAAGTCTTCAATCTAGTAGGTGCTAAAACTTTTAGCCTACCATTTCACTGGTTGTGTGTGCGTATCTGCCTACATAATAACAATCAAAATTCTATTACTAGAACTTGTTTATTGCCAGTAAAAGTGTTTCACATATAAATGGTCTTCAGCTTCATGCCCGCCCGCATATATTTAGCTAGAAGAGAGCGTATTCCCACTTTAAAAGCCAGCAACGCATTTCTTTGCCCTCTGGTATTGCAAATGTTCATGGGTGACGGTGTCATTAACCATCAGATGAACCATGTGCTCGTACGGTCTGGCATGGCCTCTGTCTTTTGTGTGCTCGTTTGGCCTAGCAAAGCCTCTGTATGAATGGTCACTCCGGAGAAGTGACCATTCATACATTCGTACCATGTATTGCATGGAAATTTAGACTTAAAACTGTCCATCCGAGCTGGTTAGCTCTCTCACAATGTTTTGCGGGAACGATGGTTACTTAAAATATCTGGCTTTTTCGTCTTCCAAAATAATCTCAAACTAGGACAGCACAGATCAACTCCGTCCGACTAGTCCAAAGTTGGACAAAAGGGCGTGTCAAAAAACACATAGTATGTTACACAATATGTATAAACTCGCCATTTTTATGCGAAATTAAATAATCGTATATTTACATTCTGGACAATTCCACAGTGATAGGTTTCATTACGCAACGTATTGGCCCATCGTATTGGGAGCCACAGAGCATTAGTATTCAACATAATGGATGTATTGGCGATAGCATCTCGCCCACGGAACCGACGAAAGTTTAACAAAATGACTGTCGTTTTTACAAGACGATTTTATTTGTAAATAAAATAGGTACATTTTATCAAATGTTCATGTAAATGCATTCTTTACTCTCGGTTTGTATCCACTTGATAATCCACTCGGACAAATATTTTTTGAATGGACCATTTAGCAATTCAAAAGATTTTTATTTGAATATTAGTCTCGTCTTTTAATAAAGTTGCAATTTGTAAGTTGAAGAAAAGATAGATGTAATGTATCCGTGAAAAAATATGTATATAGATGAATAATAATGTATATGTATATGGATGAAAAAGAAAAAATATTCGGGAAAACATAAATGTGACTAAATATTCTGGGAAAAAAGCATTGGGATGATAATGATAATTGAGTGAGCATTTGTGCTTGCTATTCCATTTTTTATTTTTAAAATTTATCAGATAATGAAATTACAGTTACTACTTCTTCTTCTTATCGAGTCGAAATCAAATCGAGTTAAATAATGCGACCAATTTAGGGCCACTTTGATCGCCTTTGTATGGCAAATAAAACCATACAGAGGTCCCAGAAACCGCACGTAGATGGACAATTCGGTGTACCATTGTTAAAGGGGCAGCACAAACACACAGATTTCTACTAGAACATCCCCATTTAACTAGATTTTTACAGCACCAGCCAACACCTGCCCGCATCTGTTCATAGTTTTTCAGACCCTGCTTTTTTTTACAGCAACTACTTAAGCACTATTAGTTGAGGTTTTTCTTACATATTTCATACTGATAGTACCCATATACAAAACGTAAAGTGTAAATGGTCCGTCAGTTTGCCAAATACACGAGAGGTCGCCGACCGTTCGTCTGAACTTACCTGTTTGTTCACGCGGACGCACTTATGCAACGCCCGTAACGAGAGAGTGGTCACAGCTCACCGTGGAATTACAAATAACAGTCATCGTATCCTATTAAGTAGGTATTGTCAAGAAGATAAGTCATTTAAGGAATCTAAGGGATATATACAGATTTCAGGTGAGATCCTTGGCTTGAATAGCCTATGCATGTGTGTGGATCGATAGCGACTCATTCGCTTAATGTCAATTAAAGCATACTTAACTTTCCGGAGACAGACCGCAATTATTTTTCTTTTCTTTTTAGAATTTAAAAAAAGAAACTTGAACCTTGAAAATTAAGGTTCTATTGTTTCCTATTGATCGCCCCGTCAATCTGTACGGCTATCTGTCTCTCAAGATCCTTCAACTACTCAGGTCTACAATATTTCTTAAATGTTTAGATAAACAATAACCTATTATTTATCTCAGCTTAAATGTAACTAAATCAAACTTATTTGTATGCAATAAAAAAACAGCAACTAAAAAGCTACATATTATTGCTTCTACTTACATTATCTACCTACTACAGGTTTATACAGTACCGTCGGAGTATGAGTCCTTTTCGCACTTGGCCGGTTCTTTTTTAATTTTCTCTGCCATACCAATTGTCATATATTATTAATTATTACAATCGGTATACTACGATTCACGAAAGACCACTGCGCTGAAGTATTTTTTTACGCTTAATGATGCTTTTTAGTATTTAGTAAATCTATTATTACGCTTTCATTATAATATTCTTAATATTGCGCGGGAGGCCACCACTCATGTCATCTTTCGTGTACCGTTCTATATAGCTGTATACCTTGATAAAGTGTTTCTGGATCAAGAATGTGATAGGGAATGAAATGACTGGATACTGCGACTTTTTCTTTAGGAGAGATCATGACTTCAGAAATAAGGATATTTAAATTTAACCAGATGTCTAAAAATAATATTTTTTGTTCGAATGCACGTGAAGTCGGTTTACACGTAAGATTAAGATAAAGAAATGTAGTCTCATTGTAAGTATTTTAATTGGCCTACCTTAATTAAAACTGGTTCATATACTCGAAATTCGGCCCATTGGCCAGTGGCCTTACGCCCCGATCTCTCATAGCTATGCTGAGCGCGAAGGCCTGGGCTCTGCAGTAAGACGTTAGAGACTCGTTGGTGTTGATACTCGTATCAGTAGCGCAAAATAATGTGTTCTAGACTAATGATATGGTCAGTAAAACATCTGTGAGAACAAATTAGAAACTGCGATGCCCTCGATTCAATGCGTTGGGTGACGAGTTGCCGCTGTCAGGTTTCACTTTTAAAATTACCAAATCAATCCTTCTAAATGACCTTTGATCTAGTCAATATGTTCATTTGAACTTTATGTATTAAGTTGTAATAATGTGATTTATGCAAATGTTATGAAATCAAGTCGCCCAGCTCGGTCAGAGGCTGAGGTCGCTGGTTTGATCTCATACATTCTTGATTAGATGTGTTTATGTATCCGGGTTAGCTAGTTAAATATGCATTTAAATATATTTCTCAACATCGGAAAAGTTAATGCTGTGTAAAAAAATGCATTGTTACAATGATGATTTAAAAAATGATAATATTTTTTTTAGTATTTATTATTATTAAAACTGATAAACAATTTATGCATTCAGTAATTATTATTGTTACTGTACTGGTACCAATTCTTTCAGTTAAAAATCGACAAAGTTGTAAAAGTAAATATTATAAAGACAGACACTCTAAAAATAATAGAATGTTTGATTAATGTAAGTATCCTTTGCAAAAAAACACCCCAATAACTATAACATAACGACGCTACAATATAATCTTAAAAGCACACACATTAATCAATTCTTAAATATACGTTTAAGAGATAGAGCCAGTCCAGCATATTTTTCAATTTTAATGTATTTTCCTCTAATGGTGATCAACCTAAAAGTAAAGGAATATTTGAATATCTGCCCAAAGATTATCAGGGAAAGACTATATAAATTCTATTGTTTGTGGGGACATTTATCCCCAACGAGTTTTAGACCATCTACAGATGAATTATATTCATTATGTTCTTACTTTGTAGCTCTTGACATCTATGGTCAAACGGAATACGTAAGTAGAAACACATGCGTAAGCTTACATAATGCACACAGTAATGTGTGCCAAGAGCTTTTCTACTCATGACTCCATCGTAGAAGTCAAGTGGACATACTTTACTCTCATAACCAGGTCATTTGCCTCAGGTAAAGAAATAATAACTGGGGCATCCTAGGTTTCAATTCTTAAGAATGAATATTTATCAGATTTATGTATGTATAATGTTAATTTATCAGCAAAAAATAAATATGTTTTTATATTGAATTTAGTCGCATGCGTCGCAGTCGCATGCGCAGGTTTCATCACTATGGTTTTTCTTCACCGTACGAGTATGGGCGTTCGATAAACGTACATATAATTTCGGATATTTGAAAAGACACAGGCACGTGGTGGGATTTAAACCTGCACTCTCCAGGTCAGAAGGCAATAGTCCACACTAATGAGCCACCGACACTCTACTAATAATAAGAATGAATGATTTATGTACATACCAAACAGTATGTATAATATTTATTTGTTTACAAAAAATAAGTATGTTCATTTATCATTGATTACCCATAGTAAAGCTCTTCGATTAAAGATGGTACTGTGTTTGTCTGTTTTGACTGATCTAAATGTTGTTATAGCAATATAGATACATTCCATATCGTTCTCAATACCTATCAAACCTTGTAGTAAAAGTCTAGTTTATCTGTCCCTTACATACAATATTGATAGAATTATTTAAGGTTTTAAACGAATAAGAACTACTTAAGTCGAGTAACTTTAATTGATGCTCAGACCTTGATCTAAAACATGGTAATAAAGTTTGGTGACTGGTTTAATGAGTACTTATTGCAAACAACTTGTGTAATACACCATTATTATTTATTACCAATAAACTAATCTAATGATGGTACTTACGCCAAAAATGTGGTACAAAACAACTACTGCCGCAAATATTTCCAACGACAGACGAACTGGCGTCGTTAAAAAAGGGTTTCCCTAATTATTAAGCCACCCATTTGATTTTATAATTAGTGCACAATGATTTTTTCTGAAACTGTTCTCAACATTTTTGAAGTTTTTTTTTGCAGAGGTTAAATGTCGCAATAGAATCAGAATTCTATGTTTAATATATAACAAAAATAATGTATATAAGTATGTTTATCAATGGTGTTTAGTACCCGTCATCATCATCATGCTCATTATACATCCCCACCGGGGGGCACGAGCCTACCCGTAAAGGGTATAAACTGTGATTGTCACGCTATGTACGAATAAATAAATAAATAAATGTTTAGTTTGGGGCTAGGTGGCGCTGTGTGTCTGAGGGTATTTATTTATTTAATTAATAATTACGTTGATTAATAATATATAATTTAATTTAATTCTTGAGAAGCATCTTAATTGAAAGATAAATATAATTCTTTAGAAGCTTCTAAATCAATAACTTACAATGTAAGTAGTAACCTACATCGGCTACATCTCTATCCATGACAACAAGAAATGCTCAGAGCGAACGGTACAAAAAACTCGGTTACGTCTCAATTCGTCACCCCGCTATTATATTATGCGACAATATGAGTTGACAGCTCGACAACTCTGACAGAGGTTGCGTGTCGATTTTACGGCCTCGTTGGAACAAATGTGAACGGGTGCCATCCGAGAAAGCTCCAGTCGGCATGCTAAAGAGACGTTTGCGCAAGTTGCACCCGCCTTACGTCACCGGAGAACAATCCAACATGCCAGTGTCACAGGCGTACTCTTGCTGTCAAATATAGATAGATAGCTGTATAGACTTTATTGCTCACAAGTAGTATGTTGTGGTTATTAGATCCACAGTCAAAAAGCCTACAGACTAACAGCAATATTAGTGTTAAAAATAAATAATATTGCTGTTAGTCTGTAGATATTGAGCTTTAACAGTAATAAATTGATATTGTAAGGGTTAGGTTACATTTTGTACGACTAAAATTAAATGTGTTCCTTCATTGCGTATAGTATCGTTTGTTTGATTTTACACATTGATATGATTTGTTACATTTTTCAAATATATTTTCTTACAAAAGTTTTTAATACTTATAAATACTCAACAATTTACAAGCACTACATATATTTATGTAGGGCTTGATCTCCCCATAGCAACGAACGGTGCATGTGATTTAATTGCAAGGATTAGTAAAATTATATTGGAAAAGCATAATATAAATGCAGCGTAAGTTCAATTTTAAGATTTTTGTACGCCTGAACCCTTAATTTGCTCTCTGGTATTATGTTTGTATTTTTGAGTTACATTAGTTCAACTTTTTTTACTTACAAGGAATAAATAAAAATATTGTCAAACTTTGTCCCACCATCTTCGACTTATTAAGTAAATCAGGTAATCATGATCTTATGTTTATGAGTATGTCGCACTTATATCAAAAACTAGCAAACCCAGCGAACTTCGTTTGGTGATCAAAAGATGCCATCTACTTACAATATTGGTTTGTAGTACATGCTATGTATCAGAGATGTCGCTGTATGTGAAAAAAGATTTTCCCGCTTTTGTGTTAAATTTTTCCTGAATTTTATTTGCTATAAACCTCACGGATCCCGAGACCTTTCCAACGAATGCAAAAACGTGGAAATCGGTTCGTCCGTTCTGGAGTTATAGCGTCAGGAAGGAAAACTCGACTTATTTTTATATAGTAGATTAGGATACTAAAAATTTTTCGATTTTTGGATTTTTGGACTTACTGTTTCGTAGCCAGGGTCTATTCTGCTACGAAATCTATTGAGAGACAGTCAAATAATGTGCAGAAATGTGTTACTTAATAGAGAAGCGAAAACCAGGTAAATTGTGAATGTCATAAGTACTACTGCAAGTGTTAGTAAGCAAAGTATGACTGACACTTTCTGGTATTTAGGTTCAGCATGAAACCTATTAGTATTGTCAACATAATATTCATAATTATTTTACTTTTCATCATCCTTCGCTTACTTACTTTGTTTCGCCACGGTAAAGCGGGGCTTGCACCTTTAATGTTATTTGTTGATGTTTCGTCTGTAATGGTAGCGAATGAATTGAAGCTTTTCACTTGTGTTCCTCAACAGTTAGTGACAATCAAACAAATGCTTGATGGGCAATAACTGCATTTTATAAGCAAGCAATAGTACTATACTTCTTATAATACAAGCTATTAAAAATTTTAGGCTACTTGATTAGCTCGTGATAAAAGAATTATAAATTGATATTCAATATATTTCATATTCACATTGAAAGTTTAATTTAATTATCATCTTACTAAAGTTCAGAGGAAACTGCACTTTATTGCATTTATATATAGTTCATGGCAGTAGATCTCAGCTCTCAATGGTATGTAAAGTGCTCCAATTCGTGACCGGGTGGTCAGTGGTCGACCGGCTTCCTTGTGACATCATGACATCATGAGCTGAAGGCCGTTGGCATTGCGATCGTTGAGAGCCCTGCTCGACATAAGATAAGCTATTTGCTGCCAACTATTGCATTGGTATTTGGCACAGAATACGTTATTTGTGAGTGTTATCTCAATGTTGATGTTCCCAAATATTGGATAACTTTCACTGACACATTAGAGTGACAGATAGACCAAGTAAGTATATTTTGCATGTATGGAAATCTCTGAAAAGATTGAGTATTCATATAGATAGTACCTACCTTATGATCTTGTACCTAGATAACCAAATAGATTAAGGTCCCTATTGTGAAGAGGAAATAAAGAATATTTATTATTATAGTGAAGGTAACAATTTTATACGAGAATTTTATATAGACATATTTTGGCGCATCATTTTCGTTTAAAACACATTTAAAAAAAAACATGTAAAAATACTCGTAAGTGATTCACAATGTTTAAGCTTTAATTTTCTTAAAGCTAAGGTAATTTAAAACAATTGTTGTTAGAAATTTTACTGTTCTTCCGTAGAGCGTACCAATACAAGAATATGAGCTGACACTAAGCATTTTAATCACACATTCCCTTTGCCTATCTTTGTTTTTGTCAACACTCACAATAAAAATATTAATATCCTGCTTCGATAAAAGATCGATCAAAAAAGAAGGTGTTAACAATCCGCCCACCAACTCCGGGCCAAATTTCGGCGCGCTTTGTGGGTGTCCAAAGGTATTGTTCGACTTAACAATGGCATCTCTGTGCAATCCTGATGTGCTAATGTATGCAGGAGTTGCATCTTAGCCAAGGATGCTGTTACTCATCGGTGTTAGGCGTTGGTTCGTCAGGGCTACCAGTCATTCTTAATTTAAGAGAGTTCTGCGAGATTAATTTTGCAGCTTATTAGAAACTGAACAAGGAAAGTGGAGAAACGAAATATCTAGTGCAAAATATGAGATATCTACGAGTACGTACTCGTAGATCTCCCCTATTTCACTGCCTATCGCAACTAGTGAAGGACAACCTTTACAAGTTGCGAGAGACAGTCTAAAATTGACTAAAAATTGTGAAAAGTCTCTTCACTTTAGAGAGTGATAAGATAACAATAAAGCACTTTTGAGAAAACCTTTGACTGTGTCAATAGCTCTTTTGCTATTTTAACTAGGTAGGAGACTCGATGCTGAGTCGTCTAGGTAGGTACCACCGCAGTGCCATAAATCGTCCCGTGAAACAGGAGTGTTATTCACTTTTGTGTTTCGGGGAGAAGACCTAACATCCGTCGTCTCGGGTGTCGGGCGCAGTGTGCCATTGATGGAGGATAATAACTGACTATCAGTTGGTGGTCCCTTCAATGCCGCTTTGACATGGTTAGGCGTATCATTTACGTAAATGAGCGTCCTGACCGTCCTGTACACTTATGTATAACATAAAAAAAATGGCAAGTACATAATATTATAACTGCCCAGAAACGTTGTTAAAATTCTGCTGATTAAAGGAAACTACATATTTAATATTTGTGCTGCACCACAGCGAAAATTTTTTCATAAATATTATATGAATAAAGTGATTCTTACAACCCTGACGCAAACAATGCGATCACACACAATAGCGAAACTTATCTAGCCTTTGATTCGTGGGATAGCCATAAAGTCTGGGTATTAGATAACTGCTTTAATTTAAATGTTTTCACAAAATAATTTTAAACACTCTTAAATAGTTTTACATTTAACCGTTTGTTAAATGTAAAAAATAATTGAATATTTAAAAGAAAAGATAAAGTGACGGTTTCGAAAATAGTACCTCTCTATGAAGGTTGTAACCTATGTTGCGATCCACTGCTGGATATAGGCAATGGCACCAATTTAAAGATATAATAATTTATTTTTTGAAAACTTTTTAGACAAAATATGTTTATTTAGTTTTATTAAAATGCTAGTTTTCTTGTCACAAATCGGAATGAACTTCATAACTTGCAATCCCTAAGCATGATCATTATTTCTATATCATAACTACTAAAAATTGGATAATTTCACTCTTCTAGCTATCGTGTATATTGATATATTCCAATCGATGATTTATCAGATAAATCTTGTTGTTAGAAAATTTAGGAGTTTCTTATCAACCGTACGGCCTCTGGTATTACAGATGAACTGCTAGAAGCCTGTTGGCAGAAAATTCAGAAGTTTCCCAACCATACGGCCTATGGTATTACAGATGAACTGCTAGAAGCCTGTAGACAGAAAATTCAGAAGTTTCTTAGCAACCGTACGGCCTCTGGTATTACAGATGAACTGCTAGAAACCCGAAGGTAGACCAACGTGCTTTCCGAAGCACGGAACACAAGCTGCGATTTTAACTCATGATTTGATAAGTAGATTTTGAATCATTGAACCTATTATTTGTACTCATATATTGTCGTTTTTATGTAACGTGTATATACATACGAGCGTCGGTGGCTCAAATACCGCCACGTACGTATTTCCGAATTTTCGAAATTATATGTAGGTACGTTTACTTTATTTTTGTATCAATAGATTTGCCACATATTTCAGGGATGTACTTTAAATCACGACTAGGTTCTTATTTAAAAAACTGCCAATGTTCTCGATTTTACCCTGTTAATGACTGATAGTACATTTTTGGTAACCTATCTAGGTTATACGATTGGGATCAAATTATATAATAATGAGATCAATTGATGACCAAAATTAAATATTGCATAAAAATTATATCTACGAATCGTCTATGAAAATGTTAACGTTATGTCCTATAGCATTGGTTTGATCTAGTATGTCGCATGACAGGCTGTACACACCATAGAGACTTACGTGAAATGTCGCTTATGAAATCTAGGTAAGATAATTTTGGGACATTTTTGGGATATCTGGTATATACAGTGGAAGACTTACGTCCAACATTGGACTGCCATAGTTCAAAGTGATTGTCTAGACACGAAGAAATCTGTGCCACCTCGGAGTCATTGCTCCGTGCGCGCACCGCATACTTAAAGACGATGCGCGTGCGCCGACTGCGCATCGGGTTTGACTTTGCAATCGATATATAAATCTATAAATACGTATTTAATATAAATATTAAAGTATATATGTATTTTACAAGCATTATTATTTTTAATTTACATAAATTAAAGAAATAAAAATGATAAATAAAAATAATAGTTTGTTGACACCGATGAGATACTACTCGTACATGTCGCTCCTGTCTATATTTATTATATTATCTTTGTTAATACCAATATTATTACCCATTTAGAAAGATATGACTAAAATGACTCACAAACACTGTACCAAGAATCGAACGTGTCATAAGAAATAAGATAAGGAAAACTTTGAACGGGGCGAACGTTTAACGAAAAACACCCATTTGCTTAAAAATATTTTTTTTCACATCTGTTACATGGGTAACTGGTTCACCTGATGATATAGCCTTCACTCGTGGACACTTACAATTTCGAAGAAATAACCAGTGTCATCATCATCAGCTCATTAAACGTCCCCACCGAAGGGCACGAGTCTACCCGTATAGGGTGATTAGGCCTTAGTCGTCCACGCGGGCCCAGTGCGGATTGGACGACTTCACGCTCAATCGTTGAATCTCTTCGCAGGCGTGCGTGAAGGTTTCCTCACGATGTTGTTTATATATGTTGGTAATATAGACCGCTGATAACCTTACTCTCTTAGTGAAACACCGTAAATTATTATTACCGGCGTTTCATTTGTGTCAACGCTTGACTCTATCACACTTAAACCATGGATTATTATATATATTTTTAAGTGGCATTATCATCGGTTAACGAATTGTACTAACCCATCTCGAACCCCATGTTTGCAAGGATTCCAAACCGTGTGTACCCATGCACAAAAAATCTATTATATGTATTGAAACCGACAGTTGATGTTTCGTTTTGTTTCTATTTAACCACAGTGGTTTATAAGTTAAAGAATTGAGATCTTATTCCTGACAGAATGGCAATAAATTCTATGCCCCATCCGACCAACAAGGTTTGGAGTAAAACAAAAAATCTTGTTGCTTTATACCAAACTCGTCTTTCATGTAATGACGACAGATGTCCGAAACTCGATACCGGATCTTTCGCGGAGTGACCTACCTTCGCGAATATGGAACAAGGGTAACTGGATCACTGCGAGGCTTCGTGCGTGAATCGTCTCATAATCACTGGTAGTAAACGAAGCTTTATAGAAGCTAGAATATGAAGCTTATTTTAAGACAACCTTAGGCTCATTTTCAGAGAACTAAATGAAAATTAAAAGTGTTTATTCAGTTTAGGTCCCTTCAGAACACTTATGAATGTCAAATGAAGCTACCACTGGTTCGGGAGGTAGTTTTCCACTGAGAATAAACCAGCAAGATGTACAGAAGGCACGAGTATTACTTACTAAGTTTACGTGTAATAAATAAATCCTATAAAAATGTTATCTCTAATATCTTTAATGCTATTCATATAAAATACCTACGTTATGTTGCCACCCTGTCTGTGATAGACTATACATACATATGGAGTCTACAGTTTTAGAAACCAATCATCGCTATCATGGAGCGTTGCAATTCTACATTGTATAATTAAAACGCCTATTAGAAATGTGTACAGGCGGTTGCAAATTGGGTTGTAACATGTTAATTGAAATAGGTCATTATGCCAGTAGATTTAGGTATGAATATCAAAGCGAAGTGATACTGCGCGCGGCGTGGGTATGATATTAGTTTCGCAATTAACCAAACTGGTACAAGTATTTGTAAACCAAGCATAACAATCCAATAACATCCAATCAACCTTCGTTACTGGTCTGGTAATGACATTTACCTTGTCAATTTCGAGAGGAATGCAATTAAATGACGTGATTTCACCAACATTAGGTAATGGGACGAAAGAACTATATTTGTACTAAAATGTGGAATTTAAAATTGTATGTGTCGTAATGTAACATAAATATGTCGTTTTCAGAGATGGAGAAAACAGCTCAGTGAATTTGTTCACCCATATTCCTATTTAATAGGGCTCAAAATAGCATATGACCATGTTCGTCAAAAATTGTATATTCAATTCATTCGAAGATTTGGAGACAACATATGAAATCGTATTCATAAAATAAACATTATTGTCTGGTATACGTTTATAATCGTGTATCGTGAACTTTCGATTCTGCACAACGATTTGCATATCAGTCTCTGCACAAATCAACGATCACGATTCAATATTCTTTGTCACGATCACACTGTTTTGAGGGGGTAATGAACTTACGCACTTGGTGCACAAATCATGAGACCTTTGTCACAAAATTGATTGCTTCGGTGTACACATTAAGGATTTATTTGCAATGATATTCACCTAATATTTTTTCATTTTGACTTTGACAATAATTTTACTGTAACAGAGGTTTCTATTAAAAATGAGAACACTCCAACATAGAACCATCAAACATAAAATAAGTATCGCAAATTAATATTTATTAACACCACTAATGTGGTGGCAATAATGTTGCCAGTCTCTCGATTTTCAGGGGCCTGAGGATGCGTCCCGATCGGAAAGCTAAATGTCCCAATTAATTAAAGAAGAAAATCAGATATTTCATTAAAAAAATATATATTTTCGCTACATAACTTCTACTAATTACAACACTGTCAAATTCAAAATGGCACGTTATCAGTGTCACATCACATTTTTTATTGTTACCTGTCCCAATCTGCAACCTCAAATCTCAATTTTTTGGCCTCGTGGCCTGATTTAAAACAAATCAGACCTGGCAACACTAGGTAGCAATGAAGCTACAAACTCTACCATAGATAATTAAATGGATGTCGTGCATCAATTTTATTCGGACTCCTTTTAAATAACAAAACACGGGGATACATACTCATGTATACGAAACACAAAATCATGAGCAAAATTAGATATAGGAAATTATTAGGAACAAACAGTGGAAAACCTTAATAAACCCATTGAGATTAAACATATTTTATCCATTGATTTATAAGACTGCGGATATTTTCTTAAAAGTCTTGGTTTAATGTTTCAGAACAGGGCTGATAGTAATGTAGATATGATGTTCGCTTATGATACGATGCATCAGGCAAGATTTGGTAATATTTATAGCCTAAGAATTGCCTCAATCATAATCAATCAATTATAATTATATGATGCCAGGTATTTGTAATAAAAAAATACGTGTACATAATAACTACAGCACTTCGGGTTGCTACCTAATTTAAGTTCCATACAATGTTAAACATATGATAATCTTTGTGGCGTTTACGAATAATCGTGTTTAATTTGTCATCACCAAAATTGGGTGCGTAGGGTCATTTACAGCTAAGCATATATTAAAATGCAGGCGCGTGACGGCGCGTAACGGTACCGCGAACAATGCCCAGCTCCCTGAGGAACTCGCCCCGAATTTCAATACGACATGAATTAGGCCATTTATAGACTTCCCGGACTGCGATGAGCTAATTTACGAGCATGCGTGTCGTGAAGGCCCTAATTAGACCTACAAGATGTTTTTGAATAAATAGGTACGTAGAAAGAAAAATTTTAGAAAAAATACTTTTTTATCATTATACTTAAACTTACACCGGACCGCGGTTTCACTCGTGAAGTAATCGTTCCCGTGCGAATTCATGAATAAATACAGACGATTTATTTTCTGTTATATTAGTTTAAAAGTTTCATCAAAATCCATTGAGTAGATTTTGCGTACAAGAGGTACAAGTATGCACCCACAATTCCATATATTGTTATACATTTCCACGTATATAATATAACTAAGTAGGACTTGCTGGAAAAGAAAATGTGTTTATGAATCTACACTAATCTCACCTGATCAGGATCCAAGCTGCCACACATTGAACGACATTCTGGCTACTGTCCAACACTAATAAGTGTGTATGCCGTAAAGCTTTGAATGAAGCTTATTTTATGAAAGTATAACAGACCTTTGAACGACAGCAACCTGCAAGCATGGTTAAGTTTTCCAAGTATTTCGTCGCATGAAGATTCGGAGGTCTTACGTTCGAATCAAATGGTGATATCAAAATAAAAAACAGTTTGTGCAAATTTCTCCATAGTGCCTAGGATTTTTAAAATGCTATAAACAAGATAAAATACTATCCTGCTTGAATTAACCATTTCGTTATCTTATTTTACACTATTAGATATATAACTATGACTTAGAACAACCGTTCTTAATTGATAAAACAAATTTTATGATACTGTAATGTAGTTCATGAGGCCAACCGTGGCAACCGTTACTGACTCATGGAGTCACTTTTTTGAAATGCTATCAAGGTATTAATAACCTTATACGATGTTGTCTCAAGCAGCAAGCAAGCTTGAATGTAATCGTTGAAAGTAGCTTTCAGTTAAAGCGTTCATTCATAACAAATCGTGATAACTTAACTGTTATAACGTGTTTATGCCTTCTGGCATTTTTTTTTCTATATCAACGTGTTTTGATATCGTAATAAATACTTATATAAAACTTTCATGTTTAAATGGCCTGAATCAATTAAACGGAGCGTAAGTGACTATAATTTTAATCTTCCTATCATAATTACTGTGTTTGGATGAATTTTGCTTATATGATAACGACAATTTATTACATAATATAGATAAAAATTAATACAGATTTATACTTATATGCATTCTCCGCTCAAACGTAGCACGTACGTCGACAATAGATTCATGTATTGTGTGCTATGAGTTTCCACCCGTGTTACATACGACTGCATATAAGACTTCAACATGACAAGCTTAAAGGTTTAAAGACATTTATGTTTTCTCATAAAGACAATTTTTATTTTTATTTAAGCTTCTTAAGACTTTTTTTATTTGGCATTGACACTTTATAAATATATGCGGTATCATCCGAATGAGCATTTATACAACAATAGCCTAATTAGGATTCGCCTGTGAAGACATTACCTAACTATAACTCATACTCGTAATATACTTTAATTGACAGAAACCACAGAACTAATAATACAATTCTCTTATTATCAGTGCTGTGACAGGAACAATGGAGCCAGTTGGCGAGCGTTGAGGACTCTTAGCCTTAAAAAGAATATTAAATCGTAAGTTACCAAGCCTTATTGTATTTTTTTAATCATTCTTATAGATATATTACCGATTGCTACCTATACACTCACCATGCGTGCAGTAATTTAATCAACTTTTAATCTATGTGTAATGTGTTTGAAGCTAAATGGGTTCGGTTCACACGTACAAATCACCGTACAACGCACGGTTACCATGCTAATACCCGAATTAAATCACGTAATGTTATTCTGATTAAGTGCGTGTGCCACTGATTTTCTTGTATAGGTGAACTACAAAACCGTAAATTACTAGGCGATTGTAGACCAGATACAAAGCTTGCCCCTTTTATAAATTGAACCACTTATTAACAGTGTATAGGTGTCATTTCAATCGTTTCAGTCGTTTGATCAACACTCATTCAAAAGAAATTAATGTTTATATAGAATTGGAAATTAGCTGACAGAACCTAACACTAGGTAATCTCGTACATACATGTTTTCGACAGATATCACACCGATTAACTTCTTAACTAAACCCCTTTTTTTAAATAAAAATAGATGAACGCTAGTCCGATGAATGTTTAAGTCCTATAGTAAAACATACAACAAACAGTAGTAGTACAAACATTTGTGCATGAACATGTTTTATAATAGTCTGTGTGTTTTATATGTATAATATGTATGTATTTAAAAAAATGTATATAATTAAGTTTATCCGTTGTTTAGTACCCATAATACAGACTTCACGCTTAACTTGGGGCTGGATGGCGCTGTGTGAATGTCAGTGGATATTTATTTATATAATAGTAATCATTATCAAGTCTGAGCTCATTATATCGTTTTACGTTATTACGCATTTACGGTCAAAAACATCGTAGTGCGTGAAGTCGGCCAATCCGCACTGGGCCCGCGTGGATGACTAAAACCTATTCACCTCATACGAGGTTCATGCACCTCGGCGGGACGTATATTGAGTTGATGATGATGACTGAAAATATAAAGCAAGACAACGTAAAATACATCATGTCATAAATAAATACCAGGTTTTATTAACTGCATGCAAAATCCAAATGATTTTCTGAGTTTACTTTATTAGAGCCTACATATGAGTAAGCCAGTATTATACTTTATTTTAATTAATATTATACAAACTCAAATAGCTGTGTCCGAGGCTGTCAGATAGTACCTACAGACAGTAAAATAACTGGTAACCAATTTTTTTCATAATATAGTAACTATATTATATACACCACTTCTTGGCGAAGATATTATTTGTAACCAGCCGCTCTGCTCCAATCCGTTATGCTGGTTTGCGTGTAACACATGCATCACACGCATACTAGTGGCTAAGTTATAGGATAAATAATCTTATTAAATAATCCTCTTGGATGGAAGTGATCTATCCCACGAAAAGTGGATCCTGTTGGTATTGACTCACATGACCCAAATATACCCAGTACTTAATCTTAAAACACCATGTCGACCATGATCATAATAATCTCTTTATTGCACGCGGAAGAGGTTTACATGTTTTATCGAACACTGGTTTTACGTTCCCATGATCGGAGAAGGGTCCTCCTGGGCGGAAATGACCGCTCCCCTGACAAGTTGTTCCGGTTGACATTGGCTAAAGGCCGGCCGCTCTGTCACTTTCGACGAGTGCCCGAGCATGTGTGAAGACCGACACTTTGTAGTCTTGGAGACCAGATACCTATGAGTTGGACAGAGCGGGGAATAAATGGGTAAGAAATATTTTTTATGTCATTAAGTGAACGGGACGGTTGTTTCGCTCACCTGGCGGTAAGCGATACTCCTGACGATGACATATGCAGTGTTGGCGGTTGAATGTCAGTATCGTCATTTTTTTCCTTCGACCTCATGTCATATCATGATACGAGATGACAGACATGAGGTCTCACATATAAGATAATTTTCCTACTTACAGTGCCCTCATCCCGAAACACACCAAGTTTTATAACAAACCACATCTGCTCGTGACAAATCCTGCCAAGCAAACGCCTCAAAGTAAAATAAATAATACTATTTGGTATTTATTGTGTACCTACATTAAAAAAAATAGCAATACTAGCTCTAAGACTACAACATGCTACAGTTTAATGTGACCGCTAATAGAAATAGGAAAATACTTTTCTTGCTATGTAAATTAAAACCTTCAGGTTCACTGCATATAACTATATGACAACAGAGATTGGACCTTGATAATAAGTGAATTTTAATCATAAGTGTGGTACGAGTATATATGATAGATTGATAACTTTCAAAATGATAAAACTAATAAGCATCGTAATGAACACTACTCAACAATTCTCAGTTTTTACCATTCAAGAGGTAAATTCTATAATTAATTTAAAGTTCACATTAACTACCTATATGATTTATATCTTACGTATCATGAGAAAAGTTTATCAAAAATATTTAAAATAACCCAAAACTTGACTGCTAAAAATACCACTGAAAACCTAGCTCTGCCGTATAGTGCAATCGTTATATACTTTTTGGTGTTGCAAGCGAGACACAAACAAATGACAACACAATGTATTTCTATAATTAGACTACAAATACATTTATATAGACGATATTCAACGATTTTCCACTCGATGGGTCTGGATAAAAATGTATTTTCAATCTTACAAAATGGCATTCAAAATCCAGCATTTTGATTTTTATGCTTTTAATGTGACACCTGCGCTATGAAGACAAATCTAACGACACCCCGTATGTTAAAATTCGCCAATCCCTTTAGGCTGCAGAAGTGAACATAGAACTCTTGAAAACATAACCCTCCTTCGGCAGTCGGGTAGCAAGGACATCAAACTAGTAATTTTTTAACAATCTTACCTCACAGCCATAGATTATTTATACATTATATTGTAACAGTATGTTTATAATAAAAATATTAATGAAAAAAGCTTTTGCTACACATCCACTTTATTGAATAATTTTAAATAAAATGTACTAATTGTAGGCATTAAATAGTATTCCGGCAATTAATGCAATCGGTCGAGGTCCAGTCAATATAGAAACCATAAAATTACAAGTCGCTGTATCATCATCATCATGTAAAATATGTTTCAAGGATATACCTGACCGCTGACGCCAGCGTCGCTGCAGCCACTGCTGTTACGTGGCCGTCACATAAACCACCCATTATTGTATGATTCCCTTCCTTGGCAAGTTTCCATGTCTGATGAGCTCCTGCGAGATATGTTTTGCTTCCATCGAATGTATCTTTGAACCGAAGCATCCGTAAGAAGTTTGGAAGTGAAGAACGTTTGCAAGCCAATGCCGTTGTAAGAACTGCGCGTAACCATTCTGAGCGCAGATGCAAGCTAAAATAAAACATACATATTATACATACATATAAAACTAAGATTTATTCCAATGTTTTAATATATTTATATATTTTGTGAAAGATATGAACGTGACTCAAAAAATACCTATAAAGATATCCGCACATATTAGCAGCACCGCTGTGTACATGTTCGGGTCAAACGTGTAGGTATTATTATAAGCGACAGTTCCTTCTTACCAAGCTGTCTGCTTGTTTACTTATTAATTTTATAAAGAAAAATAAACTAACCCCCCCCCCTATGTCTTTTTGAATGCTCAGGTTTTTGTCATGAACAAACAAACCAACTCTGGTGTTAGAACCACATTAGGGCCTTTAAGTAACATGTTTTAAAATGGAAACCAACCACCTTGAGAAACAACCTTAAGATAACTGCTGATCATCGGCTTAATTAACGTATTCTCCGAAGAATAAAAAACATTTAATTTCTATAAATGTCCTAACCAAACTACTAAAACGCATATTTCGCTAAATACGATCTCCGGGGATTTGAACTCCCTAACCGGATCCATGCGACCACAATAACAAATTCAAAGTCCAGATACTACAAAGCAAGTCCATAATTTATTTTTGGCATATTAATATTAACCGAATTCTAAAATACTTCTCATAATACAGTCTCCCCTTATTCACATCTCAAAGCTTCGATGATATCTCACCTTGCTCCAGATATAAGTCCACAATACCAAAGGAATGCTCAGCAATGTATTCGGCTTCGGTGTATGCCATTGCACAAAAACGTTCAGTCATTTGATTATCCTTTTGTGGAGAAAGTATACTACAGCCCCGACCATTTCTGGCATTTAAGAGAAATAGCAACCTGTATAAAAAATATGTTATATGAGAAAACTGTAAACAGAAGTAAATAGTGTTTCACGATTCGTATTAAGCGAATTCCTTATTAAATTACCGACATAGGTATCTAGATCACGATCAAAAGAGGAAGCGTTTTGTAGTCAACTTCAACAAGCGTAGCGTAAAAATAATATATATATATAAGAAATATTTTTTTTTTAAATTGCCCTGCTCAACAAATGTTGGCATGATCTATGATAACCCTCAGAACGCTGAAACACTGACACGTACCGTCCTTACAAGTACTATGCATTTTTATATAGGTACTAATAAACTTTATTTAATTTACCTGTGTGTTAAAGCGTACCCGAAATTAGTGCCATTTATGAGCATATCAAAACATGGCTCATAAACTTGACACTTGGCTCTTGAATATTCCTGGACATCATTACTACCAGCCAAGGAGATCATACACATGTCTAAAAGGAAGATTGAAAGTAACTTATTACTTTTGCAAAACTCTTTTTCTTTTTTTTCGAACTGACTACTGCTGTGGCCGCAGATGGCCTTTACAGCTTCACCGGGCAAGTGGCGAGCGCAGATGGCTCTCAGCCTTAAAATGGCTCTTTGAGTGACTACATAACATCACCAAAAAACCTGCCGTTCGGGAAAATAATTTTTTTGTATATCCATCACTATTTGCTGGTCACTGTTCTGAAGAGGTTGATATTATGTTTGCATTTTATCATTGAAGAGTTATTAAAGTAAACCATTGAACTTATTTTTATGTCGGATAAGCAAATTAACAGATAAGTAAAATGCCACCCATGGCTACCTGTAACTCAAGATGCAACGTGCGTTCCGGCCTTTATAACTGATAAAAAAGTCGATAAGAGATGAAAGTATTATATCAATAGGACATATAACAGCTATGTAAAAACATTAGATATCATATAAAGTAGACATGGTATAGCACTATGTAACCCATTTTTTAAAAAGAGTAACTACTCGTACTATGGGCGAGTAGAAGTAACACATTTCTTGCCGGGTCTTCTCATAGATAATAATAACCCTCCGAACCGGTGATTCATTAAAAGTTATCTCTTTCGAACACAACGCTCACGCTGTTAGCCGATACCCTTAGTATCATCCAGTTCACTTGCCATCGAGAGGTAAATTGAGTCAAACGACA
>PQWD01011264.1:0-14942 GCA_019425675.1 Leucinodes orbonalis
TCTAGTAATAAATTTTAAAATGTCTCGCCGTGTTTGACTCGTATTAGAATCAAAATGTTATAAATGTCGTCCCTATAAACTACGAAGAAAAGAAATTCTTACATCTTATTAATTCGATTATTTTATCTTTGTTTTATAAACACACCCATTCTCTATATAGGTATTTAACAACGGTTTCTTAAAATAAGATTTACACTTATCGTACATATCAATGTAATTATAATGTGCATATTATTATTAATAACAACGTAAATATTAATGTGTTAAATTAATTGCATATATTAAGTAAGGCTTTATGGATATATAGTTTTCTTCTTAAGATCTTTGAATTGTAAACCGTTGCGGTGGTTACTTTTGCGATGACCGGTTTCAATAGTTTGTTTTTGCAGCGTGCACTGAAATATGCAGGTTAACTTGGCTACTAAAACTTCAATCTTTAACGTAGTACTATAGGGCACACACAGTGTCAATGAGGAGATTGGGTTCGACCTCTTTTCAGACACCTATACCACATCATCAGTTCATAAACGTCCTTACCAAGGGGCACGAGCCTACCGATAAAGTGTAATCCACGCGGGCCCAGTATGGATCGGCCGACTTCACGCACAACCTTTGAATTTCTTCGTAGGCATGCGCAGGTTTCCTTACGATCTTTTTTCTTCACCGTAAAAGCGTCGAATAAACGCACATATAATTTTGAAAATTCAATAAATACATTTATGTGTGGAGGGGTTTGAACCAGATCCTGATTGAAATCCTCCAGATCGAATGGCAACAGTCCACTGACGCTTACCACGATGATAAGTAATCAACTTGAGCAATGACAACCGAAAGCGGCAAACGGGCCATTGAGCCCTTTAAAAAACCAGTCTAAATTTTTCTCTTCAAAATAACTATTCTATATTGGGTTATCACTTTAACCCAATATAAAATAGTTATTTTGAAAATAAAATTACTTATAGATTTATTTTGCATGAAACTGTATTTATTTTAGCAAAGAAAACGTAAAATAAGTTCTGTGAAAAATTTACGTAAGATTGCACAACAGCGCCGTCATGCAGCTACTAGATGCAACACAAAAATTCGTTTATGGAGTTTGGATTAACCTTTGGTTGTATTTACAAAGACATCTTTATGTTTCAAATTATGTATTATACTTTTGTAGTTACATATGTTACCAATAAACCTTGTACAGTGAAGGTATGAAGGCCATCTGCGGCCTTTAGGGAAAAAATCCTTTCGAAAAAATGATTGGTATATCCATCAGCAATATAATCCTTGACTGCAAACCCGCTGTCAATTAATCAAGTGCCAACATACGCACTCGTATATGTTTAATCAATTATTACAAACACTTCCCCTTGCTTAATGAGAGGCGCGATTGTGGGTCCCGCTTTATCAGCACTTAGAGTGAGGTGAGCTGCGCATGCGTGAAATACTGCTACTGTCGTACCATTGATAGTGAATTGCAAGTTCGCTTCTGGGCGAATGAGTTGAGTATTTGTAAGTCCAAACCTTTGGCTTCTTATCGCGTGACAGGACGAAATACGGCAATAGGTTCTTTCACTAAATGAGCTATCGGATGGATCATACCATAAGTTCGACCGAAATATATCATAAGTTGACAGGCAAAGCGGCAGGCAAGCTTGAAGCTTATGTCAAAGGAAAACATTTGCTAATCATTAATGCATCACGAGTATGTGAAGTGGGTTGTTTGGATCACTTTAAAATATGTGCTAAAATCCTCAAGCTCATCCGACTCAATACTTGTCATACACTACAAATAGTTATATAATCAAATTTTTCTTTCCTTACCAGCCGTATATTGATACGGGCTACAGAACATTATCGGATGAAGATAATATGTGATCTTGCTCGGTACATAATGTTCCAGTGACAATTTTTTTGCAATAAATTATTTGAAAGGTGAAAAGAGTGACTAACGTGTTTCTTGACGGCTTTTCTCGAAGAAGAACTACTTTGGCTGAATCAGTGGTAGTCATAACAATAATGTAAATTATGTTTTTATGTCGATTGAAAAGTAAAAATTTTCGAATAATGATGTTATGATTTTGAGTTTGGAAAAGCAATATAAAAAATTCAATAAATATATTACGTAAAAAAAACCGCCAAAAAACGCTTGAAATTTCGACTTCGATAATATGATCCAAGACAACATGATTAAGGCGCACATTAACCCTGAATCAGGCTAGCTAGATCCCTTGTGGATACAACACTCCGAGTAAGCGTAGCAATCTGGTATGTCGACATATGACATACATCTAGAGCATTCCGTTTAATTTAGAATTACAACAGCCTCTAGAGGATACTTGAATTATGCCAATTAATTTTCATGACTGACGCGTATAAATATGCTGACAAATTTTGTAAAAGGGAAATAGGAAAAAGGGCCTGTTAATATTGTGTACAAGAAGACGTCGCGCGGGTGCTTATAATGTGCAATGGTCCTAGTTCTCGGGTTAGATGCACTGTCAATTATTTATCTAAGGCTATGGATGACTCCAAAAGCATAACTAGACCATGATTTGTGATGGTCAAATTTAGGTCGCTGCTTATTTCGGAGGGCGCAGCATTTATAGTAAAATATCACATTATACAATTTTACGCAGCCATTAAAATCATTGTATGCTGTATCGTCGGTGGCTCATTTGTGTGGAATGTTACCTTCGAACTGCAAGGTGCACGTTGAAATCCCGCGACAGAATATCTCATTTTCGAAATTGTATGTACGTTTATCCGACGGTCTTACAGTGAAGGAAAACATCGTATGAAAACACGTCTATAAAGAGATTCAAAGGTTGTGCTTGAAGTCGGCCAATTCGCACTAGACCCTTGTGGACGACTACGGCCCTTACGGGTAGGCGCGGGCCCCTCGGTGAGGTCGAATAATGAGCTGAGATGGTAGTGTTGTGATGCTGGATCACCTTATTATCTATAAAGAAATATAATCAATTATTAGGCACGATCGCCCCCAAACGGTGCTATCCGCTATGCCAACGAGTCCTCGTTGCCATAATTTCTACCGTTCCGTATTAAAACGGGCGAAACTCAGACCTAAGTACGGATAACACCGACAAACTAACAATGTAACACAATAAGTATTTTGAGCATTCTAATCTATTTCGTATCTTAAATCGTTAGTAGACAAAGTAGAGCATCAAACAGTATCCTTTGTTGGTGAAATGTTTTACGAGGTTTAGCTTTTGTTGGCAACAATGTACCATACTTCCAGACAAACCAGCGTGTGAGTTCTATTGCACGTACCTGAGTCGAAATGGGAATAAATTGGAAGATTTTCGCCAACTACCCGTTGCTATATGTAAAGTGTGGATGGTTTTGGATCCGTTTACGAGACTGGGATCGGTTGCTCGCGTATTTTATTGTGCCGAATAAAGTTTATAAAGGTTCCACTTTATCAAAATGAGATATAATGCAGATAGTGTCTGAAAATCAAGGGAAATCTATAAGAATTTGGCAAACCATTCGACTTAATTGTCCAAAATAAACTAATGCATGAAGAACTAGTCTTTTTCCACCACATATTAAAGTGAAGGTATTATTAATAAAGTTTTGTTATCTAAATATGTATAACTCAAAGGTGACTGCCTGACTGAAATAATGATCTATCAACGCACAGCCCAAACTACTGGGGCTTTTTCATGTGATTGCCTCCCACTACACTCTACTGTACCGTTGAAGACATTGTATTTAGACCCTTATTCAATAACAAGAATTAACGAAACTATATAGAATTTTGTTCTTACCTAGTCACTACGAGAAACTAAGAGAAACGTTTTTTAGCATTAAAGTTAAACATTAAATACATTATTTATTAAATTCTCAACAAATCACCGTAGTTAAAACTTTTTTGAATGTAAATAGAATCCAATCACATCGGCAAAGCTAATACGAATCGACGAATTGTAATTTGCACGATCATGAACTATTCAAATAATGCTAACAACGTAAACACGAGCCCAGCCGCAAAGCCCTCAACTTTTTCAAGACAAACACAAGATTTGCAAGTTATTTATTAACAATGTCATTTCGAGAACATTTACGAGTCACAAAGTAAATACGCTCCCGTATTCATACAAAGTAGGCCGTCCAAAATACGCCTTAGGGTATGTACTGTGCAAACCTACTCATGTTGCTTGCTAACCACCACAAAGTTACGAAGAACGGACCTCTGACCTGTAGCATATTCTGTAAACGACGTACCTACACAAACATTAATATTTAATTCGGTGAGCTTTGAGCTTACTTATATAGAGAAGCAAAGGACTAATTTATTATGAGACTTTTTTGCCTTATTATGATCACAAAAGGTGGCTCTCGTGTTTATATTATCGTTTATTAGATAGGAATATGTAATCTGTCAATGTGGGAATTCAAAATTGGATCTTTTAAGATTTAAATAATACATTTAAGGAAAAGCTGGATAAATATAATGTATAACAACGACGTCTGCATAAATATAATACCTGAAAAAATTGTGTCTTATAATGCGCAAACATATACTAGGTTACCCAGCCCTCCCCGCAATACCCTAAGCAGAGGTTCGTGTCCCACTCTGGGATGCCCTTAGACGCGTTGTGTAAATCTTAAGGCTGAGAGCCAATTGCCCGTTGAAGCTGTTAAGACCATCTGCGGCCAACAACAGTAGTCAAGTACGTAAAAAACAACCTTGCATGTCTTGCAAAAGCTTATCTCGATACCTGACATCAATTATTGGATTTCAGACTGTAATCCTATGGGCTAGTCAAGTATTATTGATGGATTGAAAGGCTCAATCGTCTATCAGTTACAGGCACCGCGTACTGACCTGCTAGGGCGGCGTCTTAGTCCAGATTAGTTTTTATAGAACAGACGGACAACGAAGCTCACATGGAAAAGTTAAATCTTTATTGTGGCGAGGATGGTTCCTCGCCACAATAAAGATGTAATAGACGTAATTCATTTTACGAATTATAAAATTTGATCGATATAGACGCTAAGTCTACAACTATTAACTTTCCTTATATTTCATGTTGGTTTTGCGCGCCAAGGCTTTTTCTAGCTATTTAGAAATTAACCCGAGTTTGTTGTGTACGAAGGTACAAATACGCGCAAAGAAAATAAGGGTACATTTTGGTTTTCAATAAACAAGCACCTTCATGATGTATGGAGATGCTTTCCTAGTTAGTAGTTCATATTTCTGCGTTATTCTGTTTGTTTATTCCATAGTAGATTTTATCAAAGTTTGAAAAATAATTTGCCTGGGTCCTAAATATATATGAGGAACTCCTATTCTATCGACTCCGAATTACGACTGTTCAATTTAAAAGAACACAACGCCAATAAAAAGCACCTTGTAAAAACGCATTACCTTAAAACCACTGAAAAATATTTTAGTTCACTCTCGCTTCACCGTAATCCGCCACGTAAACAATAATGGTAATCCTCGTAAAGCTCTCCATAATTAAACCCAGTAAGAGTTTTGTTTAAAAAGTGAAAAGGCATTGTTACCTTACTGTTTTTCAGTGCTTAACATTCTTCCCTTGTTGTTTTGCATAAGGCGTTTCTGCGGATAGTTCCGAAGAAGCTACTTCAAATGTGAATTAATTTAGTTATAATTTATTACAACCAGCTATAAAAATAACAAGTACTCTTAAATAATTACGCAGTTTACTTCTAGATTAAGTCATTTTTGCAATTGATATCCCGGTTCTGCGCTTTCTATCGAGTACATCAGCCAAAGCGCCAAAATGTTAAATGTTTTCTTTTGCATTTGATCAAGCCTGTATTACTTACAAGTAGTAATACATTCTATAATATTGTTTTAGGAATGTCCAAAGCATAGTGATAATGTAATCGAGCAATCTTTCGCTCGCTAAGTGGCTACTCTAATAATTTGCATTTCTGTCCCCATAGACCTTTCGTCACTCGAAAATGTACAAACAGCGTATTCTAATTGAATTGTAATATTTCACTTGGAGCAGCTAATTTCGTTGCTAACTTACGTTGATCCTACGACGCTTGGTCGCAACACACTGTACCCTTTATACTCCGAGTATAATTCATTCCGTTTGTGCAGGGGTGTTTTGCAAAAAGGTTATAGCGGTCAGGGCTCAAGTCCAAAGTATTTCGTTAAAATTAATGATACTTATCATAAATTCCGTTTTAATTTGATCTTGCACAGGCGCCAAAGGCAGCTACGATAGTGATGCCGAAATACGTGACTGGAAAATTTTAAATTATGTAATGAAAACATTTGAACGTTTATTTTGATATTTTGTTTTAACCATGATGCAAGAGCTTTTTCTTATATATTTTACATAACTATTTTATATTTATGGTGGTTATTTATTTCTATTTTGCTTAAAAATGTATAGTGACAAATATCGCAGATGATAAATTGTTGATTTTGCTTTCTCGTGGGTTCGTAATTTTAAAATAATGTTAAAGGCCATCTCATAAATGTGGCACATAATGTAAACATTGGAGTACAACAACAACATATTTTACAAACATTATGCAAAGTTATGTATAGATACTCACTCCTTAATACGCGTTAAGAGCTACAAAAATGGCACGGTAAGAAATTGAATTGAAAATTCGTTCTCGACTACATCTTGCCAACATAAAGCCCCATCTCTACGAAACCGCAGCGACCGTCAGTCGCCTCACAAAGAATATTCTAAGCAGAAAACCCTGAGTGTGACGTCACACCTCGAGTGTGACACCACGACCGCTGACACGTGTGTTATTTGATATTACATTACTGGGCTCCTTCACTTTTTGCATGTAATTAGTATAATGATGCCGGATACTGGTACCACTACTTTAACTTATTTACGACTCCGGCTCAATTTAAAAATGCATGAACTTCCTTGTACTCTCGCGGAATCCATTTACTTCTACTTAGTCGAAAACACACGACTTACATGTAACGAATGCCCAAAGTGTTTATACAATTTATCTTAATTAAATTAGCATTTGTGTTCGATTTATTTATTTGCAAAGAATCACATATAAGCTTTAACCCTTTAATCACCGTAGTTGTATATATCTAACAGACACAATAGAGTCACTGTTGTGCCTGGCGCGGTTAATAGGTTAACCTTCTAAAATTATTGAAACATTTATCTATCTGGTATTTACAACCAAATTAAAAAATGCCGAAATCGATGTTGCATTATTTCGTGGTCTTACTTTCCGCTACTTGCTATCCAGAACAAACATTTGACATCATTGCTTGTTTTGTGTTTCTGTGTTTCTAATAGTAGATTAAAATAGTGACTAACCCTGATACCGAACCCCTAATGAATACATCCAACAAAATCGATAGATTTTCTATTGTGTCTGGAATTCTTGCGGTTAAAAGGTTAAATTAGTATAAATCGTATGACGACTATATTTTTTTATATAATTGGGAGCAACACTTGCCCAATAAATATTGAACACGAATCGTTCGTTTTTTTCGCGAAAAAGAATAGGTTTATTTGCAAGTTGCAAATCCGGGTGGGCTGTCATTTATATATGTTTGGCCTATTAGCCTCATACTGTATGATTTATAAAATTATCACATAATGTTTGTGTTAGCTTTACTAATGCTTTAAGTGACTACCAAAGTGAAAAACTTATTAGGTTTTATGCGTAAAATATATAAGTATGCCTTTTAAGTCATAATGTGACTAGGCTGCTCCATGGCGTGTTTGTAATTTGTTTGAGCCTTAATACTTGCAAAACCAGACAATTCTTTGGAGTCCGACCCAAAAGAGTTACTCTTCTGGGTCGAATTAAAAAAGAGTAAAACTTGGGCCCCATAGTAGATAACTTCAGCAATGTTCAATTAATATACAGATCATTTTTAACGCAACCGCAACCATTAACGAGATGACAAATTTTCTCATGTTATTTCGCGTATTATATTGTTTTATTTCGGTTGTATACCAACTGCACCTTGTTTGCCCTAATGGGTCTCTCATTACATACATGTAGTGGATTAACAATGTGGTATTCGCTGTTCATTGCAATTTTCCGTCTATACTTGAACATTGCTGATTGCAGCGTGATATTGCGGCCAATTATTTTGAAGCATGGTATTTAATATTATTCGTTGTGTAATTGAATGATTCCTCGACCCTTGTTAACTAGAATACGAGATGTTTTGGTTTCAATCCGTTGTAATTGTTTACTAGTGGACTACATAATGGAATATATCTGTATATACATGGATTATTTTGCATTTACCATTCTCGATTTCATATAAACAATGGGCACTGAAGGTATAAATTAATCCGCTCTGAATTGAAGTGTTGACTCTACGGGAGAGCTTAAAAATATATGTTTAAGCTTTATTTTCCAGTAATGCACACACATTTTACATTGTGTTTCAAATAAAAGTATCATTAATTAGCCTACTTTTCAGCAAAAAGTCAAGTAATGGAAACCTGTCATATTTTATGAGTAGACTTAAGTTTTTGGTTGGTATTAAAAAAATGTTTCATGTGTATAACTAAAGGTCTCTTTAATTAAGTAAGAACTTTGGTATTCATAAATTTCGTTAAGAGCATGTATTGACAATCAATACGCAATTTCGTTGACTGATAAACCTCCCCAAAAAGCGCCAACCACCCGATCCTGACCTGCTAATTCTGCAAGCAATCTTCCTTAGAAAGCGTGTAGATGTTTGACCTACGACTTACGAATTTTAGTGGTGGAGGCTGGATGAGAAAAGTGAATGGCCGTCATATCTGGTGCTGGGAATGTTAGCAATGGACTACGGTAGTTAATGAGAGAACCTTCCTTCGAGTTCCAAAAGATGTAATTCTGCATACAAGGCCAGCAAGACCGAGAAAGTATTATTGTCCATGGACAAGTTATAGCTATGTTATAATTGAGTATCTTTTTTTCGGTTTTGGTATGATGAAAGTCAAAGAATAGAGGCTCAATAGAACTCATCTAAGACAATATGATACTATATGGAGGGCTGCCCACTAATAAACAGAGGTCTCCCTGTGTAAGTTTTAGAAACCACCTACCTGGTCCTTCAACCATATGGTAGTGTTTCTATCTGCCTTTATACATTTTTGTTTTCCTTTATAAAAGTTAATAATTAAAACAGGTTGGTGAAAACTAAATAGGTTGTTAATTATGAAATTTATGTGAATCATATTTAATTCAATACACCTAATTAATTACTATTTACCGATTCATTAGCAAAATATTGAGCATTTTGTTTTATTAAAACCCATAAATCGTTTATACATAATTGAATACTATTGTTAAACATATTTTTAATGAACGGTTGGCGTGAATAGTTTGACTGGAATATAATTCGGTGTGATAACAATTTTTGTATGGTCTTTTTGATCTGTTTTTTGGTTGGTTATTTCCAGTTTAGTGTGAGCCTTCATGGGGTTTTAAGGGCGTTTTGTCGAAGCTTATTCTGAAGTTTACGAAAACAGATGCTTGGTACTATCACCAACTTTCAGACATGCCTTCGTGATCTAGACGTCTAAGCTATGAGTTTCAATAGTTGCCTTAGAGGCTGTGTTGTCGAACTAGCGATGGTTTGAAGGTCAAGAACTGACACCAGCCTGATTTTTAAACAATTTGACTATTGTAGAACCTTTTCGCACCACGAGTAATATAGTGATTGGAAAATTATGCGTTGAGCAATTGTTGACCATTTGTAGCTGTTGAGACGTCGGCTGCAACACCAAGGGTTTCGGTTCTATCCCCGGCAGTACAAACATTGTGTGCATAACATGTATGTCTGTTATGGTCTGGGTATTTCTATGTATTATATGTATGTATTACAAAATATATAAGTATGTTTATCCTTTGTTAAGATCCATAATACAGCATCACGCTTTACTTGGGCTAGATGGCGCTGTGTCTGTAGATATTTATTTTGCTTCCATGAATACTTGTTTTTAATGAATGGACCACAGTAACCCTGACAGAAGCCGGTGTGCCCAGCTCGCCTTGGATTTTTGTTTGCACTTTTGCTTTTAATATCCATTGTTTGTGCATTGTGCTATGCAAGCGCTGCTCGTGACAAAAATAGATCGAAGGGTCAGTTCTCGTTATTAAAATTCATGAAAATTGTATCTAGGTGCGATTGTTTGACGTTACTATTCATAATTCGTAATTTTAAATATGTTAAGACATGGCTTAGTCAATTTATATGAATTTGATTCGAAATTTACTTTGTATTACTCTTTTATTCTACCATGAGGTGAGACGACGTTACTGAGAAGATATTGTAATGGAAAAAATGTACGTCTAAATTATGTAGGTAAAATAAAATCCCTTAAATTTGTTATATAATTAATGACTGAATAACAAATGATTTTATGCATACCTATAAATTTACTTACTCGCGTAAAGGTTACCTTGATAATCTTTACATGCAAGGATACAATAATTCTTATATAGTATGCCGTTACATCTACTAGAAAAATATTATTTTCTTTCTTATTATATTAAAGTAATTAAATCATCATCATCAGCTCATTAAACGTCCCCACCGAGGGCACGAGCCTACCCGTATAGGGTGATTAGGCCTTAGTCGTCCACGCGGGCCCAGTGCGATTGGACGACTTCACACACCAACCTTCGAATCTCTTCGCAGGCGTGCATTAAGGTTTCTCACGATGTTTTCCTTCACCGTAAGAGCTTCGGATAACGTACATATATTTTTCGAAAATTCGAAAATACATTGGTACGTTCGGATTCAACCTCAGCCCTCCCGTAGAAGGCGACAGTCCACACCACTGAGCCACCGACGCTCTTTACAATATAGAATAATTATTAAACAATTAATTTTTAATTACAAATAGACTAATTATTAAGACACGCTTCGTCAGCTTAACAACAAGTGCAATGCCAATATACGTCTTATCAAAGAGTTTAAATATGAATAATATCGCATAGGCAGGGGCACCGAGCGCATCGTTCCGGTGCCGCCAATAACAGTATCGCAAATTGCCGACTGCAGTCAAAGCTGCAAAAAGTGCATCGCAATGCCCATACACGGTGGGCATAGAGCGTAAATGCCATGGTCATCCAACGTAACTGCGTGATCGGCCCGATTTTTTGTCCTGCCAATGTATGCCTTATTAAAACAATTTATTCCGCACCGTTCTCGAATTGCACGGCCGATTTACTTGCATTACTCCGTCTGTTTTGTGTTTTCTTCCCGGCATCCGTTTAGTGCTTTATTTTGACGTATTTACGATTTAGCGGACGTTTCGTGTGCTGTTGTGGTAAGTATTGGAATCTTATGCATACCATAAGTGTTCGTTATATCCTAGTCAAGTTTTGTTACATTTTATCAAAACGTTTGTAAAATAGGAGTCATCCTAAAAAGTACAACGAAGGCCTTTTTCAACTTAAACTTTTAGCAGTCTAACAATATGGAATATAATTTAAATGATACATCTCAACGTGGGAATCTAGATGAAGAAACGCAAAATAGGATAGACCACTAGTAAATTAAAAGGTTTGATGAACGATTCAAAAGTCTTGTAAATACTTAATTTTCGCGTTTTCCATAACACATTTTTGAGTTTAAGTTCAGATTTTATTGAATCATCACAAAATGGTAACTGTTAAAGTTTAACAATATGATGACTATTCATACAACTGAACCGAATATAACAACACTGCATCAGATTGGTCAACTGTCTGTGTGTACATTACAAGCTTATAAAACCCATAAAAACGTCCATTGTTTGCACAGACGTTACTACTAACTCAGAACCGCACATGATATAAGCATGTAAATTTAATAACAGGGAACTCTAAGCTAGATAAACATATGCAGAGGGTCCAGAGGTAGATACAAGTTGGTTTATATTAGTTCGCACTGCCATGAGTTATATTGCCATTACTAAGAAAAATTTACCCCTTAGAATGCCGCGAATATTTTCAATCTCCCAAATGGTTCTGATTTTTTACCTTTGTTCTGGAGGTTTCTATTTGGTTAGAATAAAAGTTTATTGAATTCTGTGAAAGACAACATATTTCGAGGAACATATCCTATTCGTTGGAAAAACATGTGTTTTAATAGATATAAGTGCGGAATCTAATTCACAATAAAATAATGTGATATGGCTCTTAGAATTGAAGCATTTTAATATAAAACTTAGCCTGATTTTACAGAAGGATATGTTTAATTCTCAAATTTATTGACTATCTTAACCCTGTATGTAAACTCTGTAAATCCTACCGGTTTATACCTAGTATCGAAGTATACTCCAAATTTTTTTCTACAATTTACACCAATTTCAGCATTTAAATACAATTTAAAGTGTTAATTAATATTTTTAAAGTGTTTAACTTATAATATATTGTAATAATTTACATTAAGTGTTTAACTTAATTTAAATGATTACGCTTCTTATAAAAACCCCCGTAAACCGACTTATTTTGCGTTGATTGAAACAAATCGTAGATTGACCTAAGTACCTTTGTATCTTTGTAGAAAATATACAAATCATCATCAGCTCATTATACGTCCCCGAGGGGCACGAGTCTACCCGTATAGGGTGATTAGGCCTTAGTCGTCCACGCGGGCCCAGTGCGGTTTGGACGACTTCACGCACAATCTTTGAATCAAATAAATATACAAATGTACACCCCTAACTAACCAGGTCATAAAGTCCGATCGATTCTGATGTATCAGTAAACCCCTGACTTTGCAAAGCTCCTCATTTCACGATCCCACTGTTACTCTTTGGCGGAACTTTACAACCATCGCCCGGGAAAGTTCATCACTAGCGACGCTCCCGTATATTTTCACTGAAATACCCTACTTGTAATAAACTATGTTTTATTGCACGCTATTGTGTGTCATCTTAGTGAGATTGCACTAGTTTCAAATGGTTTTCCAAGGGCTAAGGGAAGGTGGTGATGTTTAAAACATTGTTTTGTGTGGGTACGCACGCGGAAATGTAATATTTCGGATCGAGGTCACATTGGGTGGGTTCTGTAGCTTCGGGAGTACATTTTGTATCGACGTTTAAGATAAGTCTATATTTGTTAGGTTCCGCGTTTTCCATAAGCAACTTTTACGTTATAATTAGTCAGATTTGGGTAGTGAAAATGATTTTGTTTGGCTTTAATTATTTAGATCTGTTTCTTTAAAATTCACAAGTAAGCAAGTTACACAGTGGACATGTTTTTGGTATTACTTACTGGTATATTATATGCAACAGTTGTAACTTGCTATTAGTTGATTTGTCTGCTGGAATCCCAGTTTAAATTTATGAAGTCATTTAGAAAATTACAAATCACTATATTTGGTTTTTACCCCTAGAAAAGTAGTCAATTGCAAGTAAATGCTCTAAGTTTGGATCATTGTTTCCTATCTTAACATTTAAAACAAACAACATTTGTTACTGAGAAATAAATAAAGGATTTGTTGAACTATCGGAACCTATTGGATTTCGTAAATAATGTATTTAACTCCATCTGTATAAAAGCAATCTGTCCGATTCCAGCTCGATACAGGATAAACTAATTAAGGTAGGAAATCGATCATCAGCTGTAATAACTGTAACGTTTTCGGATTAGATAACCTAGATTAAGTTAGCGTCCTTCAAAAAGGGATTAAATGTGTATGTAATTTAAATAACCTTCTGTACAAGTTTGTACAGAAGCAGAGCCTCGGTGGCTGATAAGTGTAAACTGTTGCCTTCCGATCTGGAGGGTGCAGGTTCCAATCCCGCCACGTATGTCATTTCGAATTTCCGAAATAATTGTTACGTGTTGTAAGTTATCCGACGCTTGTATGGTGATGGGAAAATCGTGAGGAAACTTGCGCACGTCTACGCAGTGATTCAAAAGTTGTGCGTAAAGTCGGCCTATCTGCACTGGGCACGCGTGGACAACTAAGTCCCATACAGCCTTTACGGATAGGCTCGTGCCCGTGATGAGGACGTTTAATGAGCTGCTGATGATGATTCCAAGTTTGTAGAATTTTTAAGCTTACGCAATTTGTACTCATTAAATGAAAATTATTTTTCGGAATTATCATTTCCTTCTTCACATTTGAGCGAGTTTGTAGTTAGGTATCGACGTCCTGGGTAAAAATAGTTCAATTGAATGCAAGTGTTTTTGAATGAGGTTCCTCAATCGAAAAAGCTTGCAGTATACTATCGCAGTCTACTAATTCAGTCCCTCCTTGCTTCAGAAGTTCGGAAGGTACATAAGCCGTTTCGCTACATTTTAGTATCGACTTAATAATGCTTACCAATCCGCATAAGAGCCTCGCGTGTGTAAAGATTCTGTCTTCCTATTCTATCCTCATAGCCATGCTGTTTAGGAAATCCTATATGGTCTAGTTCGATCCGTTTCACATGATTTTGGCTTGAACCCTTTGACTGCCAATGACGCCTTAAGGCGCCAGACACAAAAGATGTGCTATTGTGTCTGGATTCCCGGCTTAATGTCTTGTTACTGTTCAGTCTCATCACTAAGTCCTACCAAAATAAAGTCACTGCACTACCTCAGAAGGTATGTATGCAGTACAGGATCTCAACCTTATTCAAAGTTAAACCAACCAAGTCACAATGTACTAGCTTCTATTGAAACAATATGTAACTTGTTTAACCGTATTATCTATTTCACATGGTCGGTAGTAGTGCACACACAAGGTTCCTCGAATGTTAAGGTCGCGTTACATAATGCGTAGACGGCATGGCGGCGCGTGCGCAGGGTCAGCGACCGGGGCCTGCGCGGGCAACCGCCTCTAACTTTGAACCATGAATTTGTGTACTTGTATTCGCAATGGATGTGTAATTGTGTGGGTATGTATATGTTTGTAAGATGTGTATGTATTGTTTTTATGTTCCGTGTGGCGATCATGAAGTTGTCTGAGTTATGTATCTATTGAGTTATTTAGTTATGTGGTGGTACCTTTAAAT
>PQWD01011266.1:0-12677 GCA_019425675.1 Leucinodes orbonalis
AGTTATATATATATAATATATATATATATTATATATATTATATATAATAAATAATATACATACATATATTTATACATATATGTATGTATATGTATTTTTATATTTAAATATATTTTATATATATGTATATATATTACTCTACACATAAATAAAATATCTAATACATTTATAATATTGATATGAAAACAAATAGATAAGCTTATATTAATAAATTAAGGTATAAGGAATATAACATACATAATAATAAGATACATTCATAAATAAAAATATATAAAAAATAATAATAATGTTAAATTGAAAGGTAAAATTCTTTTACGCGACTTTTGAAAACAGTTAGAGAAGGAAACTGACGAATGGACATTGGCAGAGAGTTCCACAGTCTATGGATTGAACAGCAAAGACTGGGTAAATGAATGGAAGAATGAGAAAGGAAAAGCAAGATTAAGTTTTAAAGATGAACGCAGACCACTATAATGAGAAGACTGTAAGAAACAAATTTCTCTTTGAGATAAGCTGGTGCCACTCCAATGAAAAGGATAGTGTATAAAAGCGAAAGAACGTGAAGATCACGGCGTTGGCGTATATGAAGCCATTTGAGTTTTACATAGTAGTATGTGCATGCTTTTGATTTTGTAGCCTTTCTATGACGCGTTAAGGTCAAAATTTAAATGAATCATTTTACGTTCTACATATAACAATAATTATACGTATGTGTCATGCGGCTCTGGCATTTTTTGCTTGACGTTTCTTTGTGACTGTCCATTTAGTTAGTTTAATGTTTATCATAGTACCCACAGAATAAAGTTCGAACTATATTCTTTACATTTCATTTTGCAGCCTGGGTACGCGCACGGACTGGGCTCCCTGCAGTTCCCGAACGGCGGTTCGCCGGTGGTCTCCCGGACCACAATCTACTATGGATCTCAACATCAGGTAAGGTTTATACATTGCAAGAGTAGCTAGTAAAATGTCAACAAAATCATGGCAATAGATTAGGAATCGTGCAATAGGCAGCGTAATTTAGCCCCATTTTTAGCAAGGACATTGTATTATGGATTTAATGTTGAAACAAAGGGTTGACATAAATACTTATAATTTATTTTTAATTTGACTTTTTCATTATAATAAGTGTACAGAACGGCCAGGGCGTTCACCTGGTGGTAAGTGATACGCCTGACCAGGACAGAGCGGCATTGAAGGAGAGCATCAACTGATAGACAGTTATTATTCTCCATCAATGCCGCACTGCGCCCGTCACCCGAGACAACAGATGTAAGGTCTCTCATACCCAGTAGTTTTTCTTACAAAGGAAACCCCCAATTAAAACTGATACGTTCATGACTGTTTGTAATAAATGATGATGTTTACACTCCATTTACTAAGCAGTAAAGGATGGAATTAGGGTTGCTGTGTTAGTTGACTATATGAGTAGCCGCTACCAATCTTCATTGAGCCTGTGTGGTGGCTTTCGGTCCAATATTCCTATAGCTATGCTGTGTGGGGAGTGCCCTGCATTAAGCTGTTATTTACATGTATTGGTTAAGCATTGATATATGTACGCCTTATTTATCCGTATGCCCTTTAATACACTTTTAATATGTGTATTATGTAAAGTGCGTGTATGTAGTAGTTTCTTTGAAGGTAGCCACGGATGACCAGCGTCATGGTGTCTTCATGACCATGGCTTATGCTGAGTGGTATACTTTTTCTGTGTCCTTATAAATAAATATAAAAAAAATATCCACTGACATTCACACAGCGCTATCTTGCCCCAAACTTAGCATTAGCCTGTAATATGGATACTAAACAACGGTAAACATACCTTTAGTCCTTTTTTTGTTTAAGGAAGTATTGTATACTGTCATAGAATAATAATATATAATTTTATTCCTTTCGCCACATCATAAAAAAATCAAAATATTAATCATATTTGATTAGGCAGCTCCCTGCTTGTATCTCAATGACGTAAAATTGTATAGATTCGTGATAAGCTCACAAAACAATCGTAAAAAGTGTTCCGAATGCAGTGACAGCACACGTACACATATTTCGAATAAGCGTACATTTACCTTAACAAAAGAGTACAAACTGTACTCTCTTCGGCGGTTCGTTTTTGAGGCACGGATGGCGTATCTACCTTTATATATGACGACCGGTGTTGCGGTTGAGAGGTCGACTGCAACACCAAGGGTTCCGGGTTGGATCCCCGGGCAGTACAAACATTTGTGTGCATGAACATGTATGTTTGTAATGGTCTGGGTGTTTTCTATGTATAATATGTATGTATTACAAATATATTATAAGTATGTATATCCGTTGTTTAGTACACATAATACAGGCTTCACGCTTAACTTGGGGCTAGATCGCGCTGTGTGAATGTCAGTGGATATTTATTTATTATAAATACAGAATATCATTGATCTCAGGCCCGTGTTTTAGAACGTTCCTTAGGCACCAGAGAACAATTTGGTCTTGTTTGGTGATGACCATCTGTTTGTTACCAGACGAGCGCCAATAGCGGCGTGTGTTCGACTCCCCTGCCAGAGTTGCCGTTGTCGTGCTACCGTCAGCAGCTGCATCTGCGTCGTTGTGACGTGCTGCGCTCGGCCGCTGCCACGGTTGGACTGCGGCTGCACATGTTCACGCAAGGTACGTTGGTAGCACACTGTTTGCTAGACACCTCAATATAAACATACTTGGATATAAAAAAATCGCCATCATAATAATAATAAATAATTATAAAATCATTTATTCAGTGCCAAACACATACAAAGTTATACATCTTAGTCTAAATAACAGTAAGGACACTGAAAGGTCAAAACCCTCTCAAAGGTCAAAGCCCACTCAGCTTTATGTCGAGGTACTTAGTAAGCACCGCGACACTGATCTTCCGGGTGCAAAAGAGAACGCAACCGCCTGCACCAACGCCGTAACAGTATCTATCAGATAAATAATATACTTAATGAAATAAATACAAATTATGTTTTATATATATATATATATATTTATATATATATATATATATATATTATAATAATATATATTATATATATATATTATATTGTATGTTAAAATAAGGGCATGCATGATAAGTTATCATCAACTCATACGTCCACACTAAGGTGCACGTGCCTACCCGAATAGAGTGTATTGTAAGTCATTCACGCGGGTCCAGTGCGGGTTGGACTACTTCACGCATAAACTTTGAATCTCTTCGCAGGCGTGCACGGGTTTCCTCGCGATGTTTTCCTTCACCGTAAGTCGGATGAATGTAATATACAAGACATTGGTACGTAGTGAGATTTGAACTTACACCCTCCACATCGGCAAATATAGGCTACCGAGGTTCTAAAAAATTTAGGACTTAATTAAATGATCCGAATTTTGAATTTATAAATTTTGATAAATCTTTACACTGATGTTGTAGGCCGTCATGTTGTAAATATATTAATTTGATTTCATGCTACTTACAACAATTGTTACTTTGCTTCTCTACAAAATAGTATTTGTCAACAACAAAGCAACAAAGATTGCACTGTTAATAGTTCTACCTGTTTTTGTGTTAATTCTAATTAGCCAACTTTGTGAAATTCACCGGCTACCCAAGTGTTTAATTCTAAATCTGTGTACTGGCAATCTTAGCCAACTTTGTGCAATTCACCGGCTACCCAAATGGGTCGTCGATTATTTACTATGCTGTAACAATTGGTACGTTATAGGCACGAGCCGGTCGCTGGAGCCCACCCCGGCGACGGCGTGTCGTCTCGTCCGTTTCGGCGACAGCTGCCAGGCCGTGGCGCGGGCCTTGGGGGCCCCGGCGCGCGTCTACTACAAGGCGGACGACAAGATGCGCATCCATCGGCCCACGGCCAGACGTCGTCCGCCCCCCGCCTCCGACTACTTCTTTAACTACTTCACGCTCGGACTGGTGAGGATAACATTTAAAAAAATGTTTATTAGACAACTTCAGCACATTGAATACAATAGTTTCACAGCGCTACAATCAATAGGTAACAGGTAACTGCTTATATGCTAAGGTTGTACCGAAAAAGCTTCCTATTCTAATTACGTTCCATCGATTCCTACACTAGGCTAGGCCTGTCCTGTCGTAACTTTTATTCGTAGATGAACAATAAACTAACTGCATGATGTGCAATCACGAAGAAATATCAACCGAAAAATGTCTTGAGCCGCTTGGTATATTCATGACTTAAAATCATTCATTAAATTTTGACCTTAACGCGTTATTTAAAGGGCACAAATTCAAAAAAGGGCTCGCTCGCACTTTTGAGGGAGATGGGGAAGATCTATTTTAGGCAACGTCTCTGGTAAGATCTTTATAAAGACATCTTTGTTGTTGTTACGTGGACGCTACTCAAAAACCTTTTTGCCCCATCGGTCATCGGTTCTACACACTTTGTGCCCTGCCCATTGCCACTTTAACTTGCTTATCATTTGGGCTATGTCGGTCACCCTAGTTCTCCTACGGATATCCTCGTTTTGGATATTTATTTTATTGCGTTGGGAAATACCAAACATAGCACACCATAGCACGCTGAGTAAACTTGAGCCTGTTCATGTGGCCGAAAACATATATAATAAAAAAATACAAATGAAGCAAAATGTTGCGTATCCATTTCTCTTGTTTTCGCTGTATCCCAATATAATGAAAGTTTAAAATAAAATCTCGTTACCTTATCTGTTTTCGCTGCAGGACGTCCTGTTCGACGCGCGCACGCATCAAGTGAAGAAGTTTGTGCTCCACACCAACTACCCGGGCCACTACAACTTCAATATGTACCATCGCTGCGAGTTCGAATTAACGGTGCAGCCTGACAAGTTAGTACCAAGATTCTCTTTTTAATTTTGTAATTTATGATTATAATCATAAGCCCTTAACGTCTCAAAAGGGCATATGTCTTTCCAAACTGCATAGCTATGTAGGGATTGAACTGTTACCCACCAAATGGGCCCAATCCAAAAAAATTAGATAGGACCGAAGGTCTTACGTCCCCTCCCATGTACGGAAACGTCTTTATTATAAAGAAACCATCCTAACCAAACTAGCAATAATTGTACGAAGTATTTTTACTATGTGGTTTACTGCCGGGGATTCGAACCTACGATCTTCGGGTTATGCAGCTAAACGCTATCGCTAGATCACAGAAGCAGTTATGTTGATTAATAAAATACTTTTATTTTCATTCAAATTGACTGTAACAAAGTTAGTATATTGCTTATGGACGTATAAAAATACGGATGGAGTCTCGCTGACAGCAAAATTGTGTCAATATTAGTTTACTTTTGAGTATGACAAGCAACAAACATTAAGACATTTGGCTCGCATTTGTCAACAGTGCCTAGAAAATAAACTGAAAAGAACATGGCTTGCGTATTAAAATGTTGCAAAAACTTTGATCAAAAGAAAATAAAAATGGTAATTACTTTTCGTATGTAAATGAGCAATTAGATTACCTATTTCTAGTTTAAAACATTAAAAGTAATATACAAAAAATATAAAAAAATATATATCAAAAAGAAATAGACATCAGCTGTCATTTCGGGGACACAATTTATGTACTACTGACACTCCGTCCGTAGTTTTTATACATCTGTAATATTGCTTAATACTATGTTAGTTCAAAAGTCAAAGAGGACGGATTCCGTACTAGAAAATTCTGTGACAGGATTCTAGCCCAGCTTAGGTGTAACTGTCTTAGCGTATTGCTCTTTAAATTAGAAAGTAATAATTAAATAGAAATAAATAAAGTGTAATAAAAGAGGCCGGTGCTAAGTGATGTAGACTGTTGCCTATCCAATATGGAGGGCGCAAGTTCCAAATCCCGCCACGTACCCTAAAGATTGTTAGGCTTTAGTCGTCCGTGCGATTGGCTGACTTCACGCACAACCTTTTATCTCTTAGTAGGCGCGCGGAGGTTCACGATGTTTTCAAAAGTTTATAATTTCGGAAATTCGAGTCCAAAGCGGCTTCATAAATTAATTGATTTCGTCTGAATTGTTTTTTAGTAAAGATCTAATTATGAAAAAAACGACTTTAGGTTCCTCTAAACAAAACGCCAATGGTACCTATGTAAACAGCCATATACGCATAGCTAGACATACACGAAATTCTTTACATGTCTATGACGTCATGCTAAAATAAAAAGGACAGCAGCACTTTCTATCATTATTAATTTTGTGTATAAATGTTTTACTAATCGCTGACGTGAGAAATAATACTTGAAACATATAGCAGTAGAGTAATTTTGCCTATGTGCTCCGTATTTTTCAACACAATTAGTGCTTAGATACCATTGGGCGATGACCATTTATTGGGCTTTGTTGAACCTATATATGACGTTATCTATATGACTATTTTAAACGTTCAATTTTTGAGCGACCATAATATTGACACCAATATGACACTTACGATAGATATTATTGACTTTTTGGTTCCGTCCATAAATTTGGATACCCTAAGTGCCCTACGTGTGAGACTTAATCCTATGTCCTTGATCGGAAGGCAATGAGTCCACGCCAATGAGCCATAGACGCTCTCAAAATGTGTAATAGTTTTCATAAGATGTTATTTACCCAGATGCGACGGCAACTCGCTAGTGGAGAAGGCGGCGGCGTCCGCGTGACGGCGTACAGCAATGGGGAGGCGTGTCGCGGGCGCTGCGGGTGTGCGCCGCCCCGTGGTGCTCAACCGCGCCTCCTCCACAAACCACCAACCCCTTCGGCAGCACCTATCTGCTACGGACCAGGTACATCAATCTTTGAGGGTCGGTCTGGCCGAGCTTTACATTACTTCAGGTAGGTTCTTCAATGGAGACAGACCGCCGAGCAGGACTTCTAATTCAATCTATATAACTTGACATCACGACTACATGTGACATATCGCAATTCCAACTATAAATTGTGTATTCCGATACCAGCTTCAATTCAACTGATTAACTTGACATTATGACTACATTGTGACATTTCCCATCTTACCTAAATTGTGTATTTCGATACCAGGGCTTCAAATCTACTAATATACTACATTAGCAATATTGACATTGATACTTTTCAACAAGTTTAAAACGGTAATCATAAAGTATTAATTATTTTAATCCACTATATAAACAGAACGAAAAAATGCAATTTACTATTAAAACACAATTACGACCCTATTAGATCAGATCTATTACGAAAATATTGCAGAATTGAGCGGGCTTCTGTTATGGATACCAGGATATAATATTGAGCTGTGTTGTCAAACTATCGATTGACCTTGAAAGTTATCAATAGTTTTTAGAATAGACATCAACAATGTACTGATAACCCTATCACTTCTACGCTGCAATTCTACTGATTCACTTACATCAGCAATATTGACATTATGATACTTAACAAGTTTAAGTTAAAGGTTTAAATGTAATTATATAGTACTGAAGGTGTTACCAATTTAAAATAGAACGGAAGAATGCAAAATTTTACTATTGAAACATAATTACGATCCTATTCGACGTTGTTATGTGCTTGGACAACCTTTCAACTTATACCAACATTACCTTCTACTTCTTCACCAACATCACTAGCTCCTCCACAGCAGGATGTTTGACAGGACCACCACGATATGGATTATATCATACGATCTGTATAAGTTGCTCGTATGGTCATCCTCTTTAAAGTCCCGGATAACAGATGGATGTCAACTACAGTCCGTTCACAGTTATTTTACACAACACTTCTGCTACGGTACCTAAAGGGTATTAGGCCTTAGTCATCCACGCAGGCAGTGCAGATGTGGCGATTTCACGCACAACTTTGAATCTCTTCGCAGGCGTGCGCAGGTTTCTCGATGTTCTCCTTCACCGTAAGAGCGTCGGAAAAACGTACATATAATTTCGAAAATTCGAAAAGACATTACGTAGCGGGATTTGAAGCTGCACCTTCCAATCGGAAGACAACAGTCCAACCAATGAGCCGCCAGTGATTCATCTAGTTGGTTTTAATATTAGTTTCTCTTGTCTTGCAGGTGATGTCGAACAATTACATAGCGTCGATAACGCTGTACCAGCCGGAGGGTACGCGGCCTCACTATGCGGTCAATTCCATCGCGTGACACCCACGTAAGTATCATTTCTGTTCACATCTTTCTCTATAACCCTTTGATCGCTTTGGAATCTAGACATAATGGAAAATCAGATTTTTGTGACGCTTCAAATCGTCTTTGGCGATTCGACAACCAAGGGGATGAAATAGGAGATAAAAGTTTGTATAAAACTTAGTCAATTATATAACCGATCAGGCTGCAACTTTACATGCATAAAACTTCTATGATGTAGGCAACCTAAGAAAGGATTTTGATTCATTCCATCCCTAAAGCCTAAAGAGTAATTAAATATAGGGAATTATAATACTTAACGCGAGCAAAGCCGTTGGCAAAAGCTAGTTTTAAATCTGAAACACTACCTAAATTATGAAATATGTTATTATCAATACCTCGAAGGCTCGAATCATCATTATCATAGTCATCATTATTTTTTTAAAATACAAATAAGTATTTGTATTGTTAATCTTTAACCATGACGTCACAGTGTTGTCACATGTCACATGTCCTAGAAAATATATTGATTTATATCCGTAATGACCTGATCTGAATAGCTCAGTTGATCTGTCACCCAGACGAAACTTTATGTGCGGAAAATGGAATGAATAGATGGGATAAATAATAAAGGATAAATCTTTCAAGTTTCTAAAGCAAGTCTGCCCCTGTGTACCAAACATTTTGAACAGGCAATATGAAGCCAAAGTCAAATCATTTATTCAATTATTATGCTTTTTTGTAAGCTTTATGATTCCGCCTGACAACCCTTATGATGAAGTAAGGCGAAGGTCCAACGTGTTCTGTTGACTCTTTACAAGACACATATGTGATTCTTTTTTGTTGATGTGAAGAGAGTTATAGAAAAAAAGCGAGTTAAAACAATGAAGTCATGTATTTAAGTAATGAAGAAAATGTTGATCAAAGTCAAAGTCAAAATCCATTCAATTAAATAAGGCTTACAAAAAGAACTTATGAACGTCAAAAAATATACAAATACAATAAAAACCATTTAAAATACTAAACTAAAAATATGATGCTTAATAAATAAGTAACAATATTATGAGTTTTTATTTGTTGTCAGGTATCTCAAAAAAAAGGTAAATGCGTCCTGAGCTATTTCGGTTCTCAAGCTCCGCGCCAATCCTCCACTCGTGTGTCTACACAGCACCACCACGTGACCGCTACATATCCCATTAATGAGCACCTAAGAGGAAACAGTATTTAAAAAATAATAATAATGTGATAAAAACTGTGAAAAAAAAAAACTAAAAAAAGTGAGTGACAGATCTCAGACGGTGTGTAAGCTTAATTTAATATCTTAGCTTCAATCGATGGTTGATTAATACAATTTGTTTTTAACCATTGTGTTCAGAAGTGGCGAAGGGGACATTTTTTTAATGACAAAAATTAGTCAAATGTGTTTCAAACAATAGGCGAGAGACGATCGATATTTAAATTGTTTTTTTTTCATAACTTGTATTTACAACGTAAATTAAATTATGAAAAAAATCATAACAAAATTAGTTACCACACTCAATTGGTTATGAGAGAAAAAAATGTTTGTCTCATTTTTTCACATCATACTAAAAATATATAAAAAATTTAAACAAATTAAATGACGATCGCTTCCCGCAATCATATTTATGAAAATACACTGTGCTGTAAATATTTTTGAAACAAAAAATACGATGACGAATGTAGATTCATGTTGAAAAAGTCTAAAATTAATGTATTTTTTCTAAAAAAAAAACTGATTTTCGTATGAGATATGACGTATGCTAGGGCGTGTGACAGTAATTTAAAAATATGCAAGTTTATTTCAAAATTATTATGTTATTATTTTAATTTTATTGACAGTGAGATTCAAATGTTCGGATTTTATGTTCAGAAAATAATGAAGTTACCAAAATTCGTTTGTTTGAATGTTGCTTAGACGTCGGCTTTTGGTTGAAATGCTCTACCGTAACTTACAAATTCTCATTTATATGGACGGAGGGCGATTTACACAAACAGATTTTAATATCATACTGACGTAAAGTTCATAAATATAGCAACTTTTTAATAAACGTATTTAAAAAAAAATACTCTGATTCTCGTTTTAAGACGAATTAATGTTGGTTCTGTATTAATTAAATTATAATTGAACAAATTGGAATTTTTTGTAACAAAATTGTGTCTTTTTATGTAAGTCGTCCACCGTGTGGTATTTTTATTTCATTTTGGCGTTTTTTGATAAGCCGACATGTCTATAAGTCGAAATCATATTTCTAAATCAAGTTGGCTCATCAATTTAATCATTTAGTACTGGCGTGTGTCCACTACACTAGGTAATATCTAAGACCAACAATTTAATGTAAAGTCATTTTTTTTATAATATTTGTATGTTTTTTTGGCAACAAACTGATGATAGCCACGTCTTTAAAATATTTTTTCGTTGTGTTAAGTAAAATAATTTAATTTTGTATTCTTTTGTACAACTTAATAATAAGAATAACATATATACAAATAAAAATTACAACTAATGATTGCATTCTAAAAATCAAATAATAAAAGTCAGCAAAAATAGTGTGATTGTTATTATTGTCAAGTCAAATGTCAACCAAATCATGACAATATCTTAAGAACACTTGTAAAATATGGTTATGTATTTATAAATTGTCACTTTGATCATAATATGTTTCAGTTAAAATAAAGTAGTGGACGCATGAATATATTATTTATAACTTGTTTTTATTACTAACTTGCTTTTCGATTTTGTCATATATTTTTCTAATACCTCATGAATCGAAAAGCTAAGTCCGACTATACGAAATATTGTTATATTATTTAGCAGAACAATTGCTGTTATGTACAAGCGTGTGTCTCTGGTATGGCACAACCGTTTTCTATTGTAATAGTGGTATATTAAATAGTTTTTATAATTTTGAATTTTGACATGTAAGCTCATGTGTGTGTGAAAATGTTGAGAATTATGTAGCCAATACGTTATGAACTTAGGGGAGAAGTATGTGCTTTCTAAACGCTTAAAACTATAAAATAATAAAAAAATATTTTCGTTAATGTTGATCTGTGACTTTGTGTGCGCATTAATCGCATGTGTATAATGCGATATTGACACTCATATGATAAGTTCAGTCACAAAATAATTAGCCTTTTTTACTCTTGTATATTATTATTTACAAGGGTTTTGACACCTGTCACTGTCAGTGTCAGGTGACATGTTTTGATTCATGTCAGTGACAGGTGTCAAGTGCCCAGTTCTTGTGCATATTTATAAATTCCAACTCTCAAATGTTTGACTTAAAAGCTTTCAAACTATTAAAACGTGTAGTATCAATGCTGTGCAAAGTGTACTTTAAAAAACTGAAGCAGAAATTATTTTGTTCGATAACTATGAGCTTAAATTAGGCTACAGTAGAAGAGTGGTTGTGATATAACTTCTGCTGTTACGGTAATATAATACTTAAGTTTGGTGATAAGGTGTGTATATGTCAGGTTTGAACTGTTTTGGTCAATGCCTTTTACATTGAATTACTTTTATCATTTAAATTACATTTCCCAGAAATCGAGATTTTGGAACAACGCTTTTCCTGTGAAGTTCATAAAATTATAAAAATAGTTAAACTTTTATTCTTATCTAAAGTTAAATTGTTTAATTGTTTACCGAAAGGCGAACTAATTTCTTCTAAGTTGACCTTACAGTTTATAAATGTTAAAAATCACTGAGATATAAAGTCGTACATACTTGACCGTACCTTTTTGAGAATAATAGTCAAGACTATTCTCTAAAAGGTATTAATATATTATTTCTGTACACAATTCTGTCACTTGGGTATTTTAAACGATTATCGTAAAACATTGAGAATTTCAAGGGATTCGATGGTGTCTGCTTCTAGGATCAGTTCCTTGATGACTTTGGAAATCTTTTTTCATCATTGGCTTAAATCTATTAATAAGAAGATATAAAAAAACAAGAATCCAGCTGACGTAATATCACAGGTGATTTTAAAAACCTATAATTATTCTCTATGCACACTAACCAATTTTCACAGCGAGGGTGGGACTGTTTTCAGTGAACTGTTGTAGATAGATAAAGAAAATAATATAAGTGTGATTTAAAAAAATAGGGTGCATCCCTTCGCGCCGCTATGGCGTGAAACCATGAGTGATTGTCTTAAATTTAGTGGCTGTGGTGCCATACAACAAAAAAAAAAGATAAAAATTCGACATATAACAATAAAAAAAGTATTAATTAAGGTAGCTTATGCTCCAGTCTCGTTGTCGTTACGCGATGTGTTTTAACCGCTTAATTATAGTTTTTTATTTAATATTGATGACGCCATGGTCATTTTAATATTTAAAAGAAACTAAAAGATTTAATCTAGTGAATCACCGGATGTGTGAAAAGAGAGATGAATCCGTCCTCGAAGGGCACGTTAAGCCGTCAATCGTATCTACAACGTTACGATAGTAGTCGTCAATCTGAATTGGGCCCGCGCTTACTGGTAACTTTCCACCTGGTACACTGCCGATTGGTAAGAAAGAAGAAAGAAAGAGAAACATTTATTGGCCACAAGTTCAC
>PQWD01011268.1:0-19744 GCA_019425675.1 Leucinodes orbonalis
CTCAATTACGCGTTGATAGCTGTCTCTAATTTTTTCCCCGGAACAACGTGTCATGCGCATACACCGAAAACTTTCAGAACAAAATGGAAGTTTGATAAGATTGCTGGTGATAAGTGCAAATTTGAAGTTTCTCCTCTTTGGTGATATTTTGTCGGTACACACCAGTTGCATTTTATTCGCTTTTGTATTATAATTAAATTTGTATCATCATCAGCTCATTAAACGTCCCCACCGGGCAAAGGTGCAAAAGCAAAAGGATTGGCCGACTTCGCGCCACAACCTTTGAATCTCTTCGCAGGCGTGAGCAGGTGTCCTCACGATGTTTTCCTTCACCGTAAGAGCGTCGCATAACGTATATATACTTTTCAAAATTCAAAAACACATTGATACGTGGCGGGATTTGAACCTCAGCCCTCCCGGTAGGAGGGCAACAGTCTACACCATTGAGCCACCGACGCACTTTGTATATTAAATAATGATTTAAAAAAGTAAAAATTCTATTCGCATCTTTTAATTCAGAACAAGTTGTTAAAAAATTACATTTTAAACACAATTTAACGTTTATTTACCTAAAGTTACTTTTAATTATCGAAGTGAATTTTAGTGAAATCAAACAAAGAACTTGAAGGTGCTCCTTCTACTTTTAAACCTTGCTATCTTCTATTGCCTAAGGCAACTATGCATTGTTTTGTATGTTTTTGTTTACGCTTGTTAGTTTCCCATTAAATTTTAATGCTAAAGGGCAAACCTTTTATTAATTCGTTCGCTTTGACGCGCGCCTGTCAGGGCTTGATGAATTTTAGTTGCACGTCTTCATGAAATTAAATCTCTTTATATACGCGTAAACTTCATTGCTAACACGTGTTTATAAATCTGTAAATAGTCTGAACTTCGGTTCAAAGCGGGTATAAATTATGTGGGCAGTTCTCTTTTAGCTTTAGGGTAAAGAAGTCGGTTTAGTGATCTTAGACCACACTTAAACAGCGGACAGTTACAAATCTTCATTAACAGCTTGACAAAAAGTCAACAGCTGTTCGCTTGTAAATCTAACGAAATCGGGTTCTGCTACACAACTACAGAGTTGTGTTTTTAGGAATAAATTGTTTAGAATGGCGTAATGGTACTTTATTATTTTGGGCTGAAATTTAAAATATTTATGTGGAATGTAATGGGTTTCTGAGACCGTCTGTTAAAATCAAAGCTTATTTCAGTTTGGTGCTACTTATAAACATTACGCTTACTTAAACTTGGGCGAAAACTACATTGTCAATTCTACATTTTACCTACATTACTAATACAAGAAGTTTTAAGTTGTCAATGATTGAAAATAATCATTTTAAATATCTACTGACAGTACCTGTTTAAATCTCGCTTTCCCCATTTAAGTAACGTATATTGTTCCCCATAGCTATGCTGTCCGGGTAGGTCTGTGCCCCGCATTGCCACTATCCTCAAAAGCAAAACTTAACCAAACACTGCCATTGTACAGTATTCATATAGCTAAGATTGACATTTATTCCAAATTAATGAATATGTTATGGACATTCTTAAATGTTGACTTATCTACAGGGTGAATTTTGAATCATTGGCATCCATTTGACTTATTATTGCATATATATGGAATTTTTATGGGAATCTAATACTATACAGATCAATCATAAAAGTTTAACAAAAATAAATAAATAATTATGGGATTGCATTGAGCAACTCGTACTACTTTATTCAACGAGCCCACGCCGCCTGATCCACCGCGGCTGCGCCACTTCTGTCACACCGCGCGCCGTGTACCATATTAAATTCCCCCCACCTCACCCATATTAAATTGTTTTTTTTTAATTCATCCATTTTTTTGTTGTTATATATCTTCATCAATCTGAGTTTTGAATCAATAATTTGCTTCTTATTTGGGGATGTACTAAAAATCACGAGTAGGTTCTTATTTTAAATAAAAAAAATACCAATGTTCTCGATTTTACCAAGTAAGGTTTTTAATAATTATGCTTTCTGAAAATCAGCCAACAAAAAACTTATCTACAAGTAAATAAATGCGGAAGATTGCTCGTGAAATTATGCGAACACAAAGGTGTATGACCAGTAGTTGACACATTGACTGGAACCACTACGCATTAAATGGTGCTTCGAGTAAAGTAATAATTCACAATAAAGGTAACGAATACACTCGACAGCTGAATTAGTGACAAGTTAATGACGCAAATTAAGCTTTTCGCGACACGGACAAGTGTCGGCGTATGGTAATAAATCGTTCACGGCGAATGCAAACGCGAATAAAACGATCCGAATAAAACATGGAGCGCCACCCGACATGCTCTCCGATACTATGCGACTACAATGCTGACGCAGTATCGATTAAAGGGTTATCGATATTTTAATTATTTTATATCACATATTTTTGCATTCTAAACCGAAAGTTAAAAATATATTACAAAAAATATATTCATGAAAACGATGACGGCCCTAACGCACTAAGATATTACATTCTGGCAACTTTAGGATGAAGCAGAAGATAAAAGGCAAAATTCGGTGTTACGATATTTTATAACGGTATTTATAATAATTTTTAAATTTAAATATAATATAAAACACAAGTTCTAGACTTCTCTCTCTCTCTCTCTTCAGCCTATCGCAGTCCACTGCTGAAAATAGGTCTCCCCAAGTTCTAGATGAAGAAAGAAAAATAGATAATAACCTGTTTACTATTTTTTTCATTATTCAAAACCAGTAAAAATTTAAATTAGCTTCCTTCAATTCTACATCTGCCAAGGGCCTACCTTTCTATCAGCATCAGGTTGGTGAGCTACAAAAACATGGCTTAAATTCAGTGAATAATCAAATAAATCGATGAACAAAATAAGGAAACGAGAGAAAAAAATGGTCTTCATAAGTTCCTTTGATGAAAAGCATATAATCTAGTATCATAAATTATCCCTTCTTAACAGCTACTGATCACTGAAGCTGACGATAAAATACTACTAAAAATACAGCCCTATTAAAAAGTTTACTTTCATTAATACGTCTCTAAAGTTGAAAATAACCGCGCGGCCGGCATAAAAGAAATCCCAGCTGACAGAATTCACATGGAAATAAAAATCGAAAAGTCGCATTAATCGTTTTGCCATGGTGATAGGGTCGATATTCGCGCAAACACTGTCCGCGCCGACTAACTTTTAATGAATTTAATTTATTGAGTCTCGCACACAAATTTGTCGCATTTATGGGCGATTCGGCTTGATTTTGGTAGTTGAGGTATGTGAGAATCGCCAGAGACTTCATCCTCCAAGGTTTTCGTTTATATAATACTGGTTAGCATTAAAGGATCGTTTGCGTTAGTGTCGTTTCAATGCTGTTTATTTTTTACTGAAGTCTATTTAAGTGATTTCACCATACAATTAATTCTTTATCATCATTTCAAATGTTGCATGCGTTTAATACGTCAATTAATAACTGCATTAACACCTTCATATATTTCAGCCTATCTGGACGTTAACTTATACTGATTCGACGACGTACATTTTAAGGACTGCCAGCTTATAAAACGACATGGAACTACTTACTCATGTCATGTGGGTAATCCGCGAAAGCTCGTTTTAATATGGGCTGCAAACGAATTTATCTGGTAATCTTGGATATGTTGATTCATTGCTGTGATTCATCGGGCGTGGTGTACACAGTATTATAAATTGTGTTCAGTAACTTGAGTTAAATTAAAAGGTAAAAAATTGTAACTAATAAAATAAAGTAACGACATAGCTCGCTGGATCAGCTAATTGAAGTGGAAGTGGGCCGGTCGTCACGTATGTCGCAGAACCGATTGCCGGTGCAGTAAACGCGTTCTGGAGTTAAGACCGGGCAGACTTTGCAACAATTATTTTGGTTGCTGGTGGTAGCTAGTTGAGAAAATTTATGGTTATGGAAATCTGGCGCCTTGCTTTTTCACGGTAGACGCAATGTCTTAAGTTTTGCTTCAGATTTCAGATTTTCAGATTTTTTTCCCAAATATATAGAATAAAAATACATTATAAAAATAATGAAAAGTAATCATGCGGCATTTTAACAACAAATAAAAAGTAATAACGATTTAAAGACGTGAATTTGGGTGTTCGAAGAAAATAATAAAAAAGTCATATCTCAACTACCGTGAAATATTGCGTTAACAGGAAAAAGTAGCGTAAGACCCTCCCAACCCTCCAAAAATCCTGTCGGTACATGCGCCAAATATCGTATATATAACTAGGAGGCATTTAGCAGTGGACCAGTTCATACGTCCGACACGGAACCAATGGCCGTAGGAGTAGACAAGTCCTAAAGATTGTTTTGGCAACACGCACAGGCTGGATGAGGAAAGCGGAACCAGGGAAATTCATCTCTCTAAATAAAGTTGTATAATGTTTATCAGTTATACCGTCTTGCAGTAAGCTAAAATGTTAGGTAAAAGTAATAAATTTTAAAACAAGCACGGATTACGATTTATCCTATGATATTTATAGTACCTATAATTTGACAAATGTGACGACTTCAGTAACTTTGAAAGAGTAGATATGATTATCATTCATAATACATATATTAACCATTAATATAATTTTAATTTTCCATTTAATTAATATAATTGTGTAACAACATCAACCTACTGATTTCGTTGCTGGCGTTCAACATTATGACATTTTATATAATCACCTTAGTTCTGTATTTGACAAAATGAGCCATTATTACTCGTATGTAAACACGCCAGTCCGTCAGTTGGCGGGCTTACAAGAAATTTTTCATGATTTTCGCTTTTAGTATATATAACACATTATTCAAATGGCTGTTTTAACAGGAGCTAAACACTTTAAATTCTGATTCTACGAAACAAAAACAACAGCTAGTTTCTAATAATTTATTGAACCAATTCGTTGTTATTTAGTAGGATATTTTAGAAGCGTAGACTAAACCCAAACCTGATGGACGAAGATGATTTATTCTCATGGATTTTAATTTTGACTGCCAGGAAGCGTCGTGATAGCTAATAAAGCGCCCTCGGTTAGGCAGTGTACTTATAAGACTGCAAAGATGATATATAATTGATAAATTTTCATAAAATATTTAGCATTAAGGTAGGCAAACCATAGGACGTCATTTTTCAGAATCATGTTATGAGGTTAAAAAGCGATCGAACAAGAGATAAAGAACTATTGGTAAGTGATTAACCCCACCCTCATAAAGCTGACATCGGTTGTGTCCCCGCTATGTGCGTTCCTTTGAAAGAAATAACGTATTGTTTATTGTGCTATAATGTTTATAAATTGAAACAAAAACGACACTACTTCTTCTTAAAAATTCTTTGAAAATAAACATTGCAAGCAGCACAAAACTAGTATTTTCTTTTCATTTTTATATCGCGTAACTCTTCCTTACGAGAGTTGCATCTCCCGAAGGCCATTATTCTCGGTTATATCCCAGAGGCACAAGCGAAACATAAAACTGTGTGTAAAACAAGGCGTTGCATCGTATATGACCACTTCTGCCAACAACCCGGCTAGGAGGAAAAGAGGAGACCACGGACCATTTAAGATCTTAAAGTATGAGAACGTTACAACCACTGCCCGAGCCAATCGTAAGTTTTTATGGTACAATTGAATATGGGATTTAAGATGCAAGAAAAATATTACGCAAATTATCACAAAAATAATGTGTTACTCTAGTGCTTTGCAAATATCTCTCACTCGATTTTTAAACAGTTAGAAATATTTTTAAAATAGTTTTTATCCTAACGGCAGAAATCCCGAAATATATATACTTTAAGAGCTTCCTTTATCTCTGTGACATGATTGTTATAAGCTATCGCATTCCGTAGTTTTGTTTAGCGGTCAATCTTTTGACCGGTCATTAGTTTTAAACATTAAATGTCATATATATTTAAAATAATAACAGGTATGAAAACCAAAGTATCAAACATCTGATCAAACTATATTTTTGGTTTTAAATAATATAAAAATCTTTGTGATTGAGATTCGTCGTAAGACATGGTATGCACATTGCACATGTTGTATTCACAGGACATTTCATGAACCCCGAAGTTGTAAAAAGAACGTAAACTCGACGTCGTTTGTGAATGCTTTTTCTAACAATTACGAAACAGCTTGAATAGTGCATCACGCTGTAAAAAGCCGGTACAATCCAGTTTTCTCCAGGAATACCTAATGAAAATAGAATACATCGTCAGATTTCTTTATTTTATATCTATCTTACAAATGCAACACTTGCAGTTTTTATGTTTTGTTGATGTAATTGACTAATGGATCTTATATTTGAACTAGTACTGGCATCTAGAAATATTCTGTTGGATTTTTTGTATCAAGAATGATCATTCTGTTAAATTTGAAAGATAACCCAGTACAAAGACCACTGAACTTTTATCAATTAAAGCTGTTTGTATTAATGTTATCATAACTAAGTAGTATATTCGCCCACGATTTCTGAAATATCCCTTGATGTATCTTATTTTTTTACATCATGAACCCTGATTTTCTTATAATAAAACCTATGTAACAAAAAAAAGAATCATCAAGATCGGTTCATATTCCACGAAGATATCCGCCCTCTCACTTCCTTATGATGAGACCAACTCTAAAATTTATATTCTACGAAGATATCCGCTCTCACTCATTTCCTTGTGATGGGACCACCTCTGAAGCATCCTCTTTCCAACAGACAAAAGTTACCAAAATCGGTTCAACTAAGATATCCGCGAACGAACATTAAAAAGTATATAATGTTGGTACGGTCGAATTGAATATCCTCCTTTTTTGAAGTAGATTAATAAATAAATGCTTTAAAATAGTCGGCAATCATTAACCACAGTGCCAGTTCATCTAAATTCTGCGTTCATCCAAGTACTGGTTCGTTTTCTGACCCTCTACATAGCATCGCTAGACCACGCACTGCTAGATGCCAGATGCCTTACAAATTTCTAATAAAAACATTAATATTTGTGTAAATATTTTTGGCAAAACTACATCTTTTAATTTTCCAGAAACCATTATGACTTTTTTGCAATTGTAAAATTGTAGCCAAATACATTAACTCATACATACGACTCTTTTGATAAAACTAATAGAACATACTATGGAAGCAAATCATACAAGTTTCCAATGCTTCGAACGTGTTCTCTGGAATTGCCCTTAATCATCCGAGCTATTTCCGAAAGGAGTTAAATATTAGTTCACACTAGTCCAGTAATAGACAAAAATGTGTATTTACCACTTGTATTGCAATAAAGATCACACCCATAGGCGCGATCCAATAAACAAAACATTATCTCTGTAGGAATCGTAATTCTGTCAAACATACCACTTTGTATTATTGCTTGTTATGAAATGAACTTTAGTTTGAGGTACGTAACAACTGAGGCGATGATAGAATGTTTATTTATAAAGAATATTTACCTTCTTAGAACAAATGTTTTATTAGAGTTCCATCGAAATATAGAGCATTGGAATCAATATTTGTGTTTCCTTGAACCAATTAAAGCATTTTCATCGGCAAGTCAAGCCGATCATCAAGCAAGTTAAATCAAACTCTTAGTCATAATATTATCTATAATGAAAATTTATTTTACGTATATTTTAAATAGTCCATTATAAATTTACAATAAATGGCAACCTATTCTATAGATGCATAAATTTCGCCAAGATCCAAAATTAATCTTTTGAGTTAAACTTGAATCTTTTGAATACCGGCTAAGGCCTTGGAAATAAAAAAAACATTAATGAAATGCTAGATAGCTTTTGGGTAATGCAAATAATAAAATCTTTTTATCATGAATATTCACATACTTATAAGAATACTTGTGTACATTTTTCAATACATATCTGTATTTTTTGTACAGTCCGAATATTTTTAAAACTGGCATATTATTTTGTTGAACAAGAAAAGCCATGACGCAAGCTCATGTACTCATATAACAAAAGAAATCCAGCTATAAGTATTCTTCCAGCAAGCGATTACCGATGTCATACCGAAACATTGACGAAACATTACTTTCATTTATATACGAACAGATTTATGTCTCTTTGTATAAGTCAGTTCAGTTCTATACTACCTATTCCATTACATCTTTGACAGTTGTGAGCATGTATACGTAGCGCATTTTATGAGTTTACCTGCATAAATATATTAATGTATATTATGTTCCATGTGATAATGCCTAGCCTTAACCTTACACGGCAATAGTATTAGCCAGACTCATTGTAATGTATCTGGTTGTACAATTCAGATGGATAAAACGACCGTCAATCAATTTAGTGCCAAACATATTTCATTAATTATTTTTCCTATTCTTAGCAGTGAAAAATCTATTCTATGCTCCTTGCACAGTACCCTTCAAAGGGATATGAACATTTTTCAATTAACCAAGTCTGCGTAAGCCGTAAAGACTAAGCACGTGCAAAACCTCAGCTCTAACGAACACTTGTTGCTCAAGTGTGTAACATCTGAAAGCGACGTCGTAAAATGTTCCCAAGGTTAAGTTTGATTGTTTCTTGGCTACGTAAGCCGAATGCGGTTTTGAGGTCAAACTCCTATTTGCTTCACCAAAATAGGTTGAACCACAAAGGACGGTAATGGACGCCCATCGTTTGATGTAAAGTAATTGTTAAAAAGATTTGCAAAGCACATTTTTAGCGATGAGTTATCTTTCACAAATAAGCGAGTTTTTCGAGCACTGAATGGTTTTACAGCATAATAAATGGTTTTAGAGCCAATTTGTAACTTGTGTGCAGAGTTTTGGTTTTTGTTATGTACAAACAATGTCAGAGCTTTACTTCGAATTTTGTAGAATCGCTTTCAAATGAGAAAACAAATACCTATCCAATCTTTGTGCTTCTTGAACGTTGACTCTACATTAGTCTTCATCATCAACCTATAACATTCCTCTGCAGGGCTGCAAGATTTCCCGTGAAGTATAACTATGGGAAGATTTAGACCGGGTCCAACAAGGATTAGTGGCTATTTGATCTGTTGCATTGAGTTGTGCTTACACATAAATATTAATACAAGTTTATGTCCTTCTTACTAGTAGTTCCTGACCGTCCTGTGCACTTATTACATAAAAAAACGAGTAGTGCATCTTATTTTTTTTATAACTATTCGTAAGTTTTAAGTTTCTTGGTAATCAAAAATTCCAATAAAAACATTCATCTGCAGAATTATAAGATTTGATTTTATAGCCAAACCATTAATAAGTAATGTAAGTGTTATTTGTTGTAAGTAACGGACAGTCATGAAAAATCTTTAAAGTATTTTGATTTGCATAAAAATAGCTACAGATTTGTATAATAAGTGCTGTCAACATATTTATAATGGTTCGAATAGTCATCATGTTAAAATAATAACTCTCTATAGATAGCACCACTCCAGATGCTACGTAGTGACATCTGCCTTGAATTTACGAATTTAATGATCCCCAAGGCGCCATTACTAAACAGCGAACATGTTCCAAATTTGAACGAGCAAATCGTTCGGCCGATACTTTGAAACGGAAATAGAAGACATATGATCCCGCGGGAAGTCATGATAAAAACGTAAAAGCAAAACACATGACTTCATTTGTCGGGAGGCGTTGGAATTATTTATTACGTCTGATACTCGTCGCGTTCCCTCGCTCTTTGTCTTTTGCCACTGTGATTTCAATATTATCGAGTTCAATTTTAATGAGAATCTTTGAAGAACAACGTTTTCCTTTTGATACAAATGTCATATCGGATAGCGCAATGTTTTACCTTAAGTATTACTTTGATAGTCTTTTTTTCGCGATGGATTATCGTCATATAAAGATCATGGTGATCTAGAGCTTTGTGATATAACAACAGAAATACAATAAAAAAGATTGAGTGCTCACTAGATCAGTATCAGGTATAAATTAAAAGGATTTAATGAGTGACTTCTTTACCATAAATCAATTAAGCCGACTACCAATTTCACTATTGCTGACGCTTAGGTTTCTAAACAAATTCTAAAAGCTTTTTCCTTTAGTTGCTTAAACTTTTATTGCATCATTTGCAAAAATACAATATTTATGAGGCCCCCGCACTCGTCACACGAATAAATGAGTGTGTTATGGTTTTGAAATTTTCAAACTTTCAAAATATGTATACTCATGCAATTATGTCACGTAACACTTTAGAATAAGTGTTATTTGTAAAGTCCCTTAATACTTTTTTTCTCTGTTTAAATATATGCGTTTGCCAGATGCGTATGCGCATTGTAGCGACGACTAATGACACTGCAGTGACGATGTAAGCATTCGTCGGCAAGCACTGTCAGAAGCATCACATGACAGGGGTTCTCATTTGTTTTGAAAAAAGCAAATTGTGTTCTTTTTGGTGAGGTTTGTTAATATTTAATCAATATGGAAAATAGAGGACTTTGAAATATGAAACTGCGATCAAATCATCAATCGTGTATTATGATAAAATGAAATGTACAATGAATGATAAATTTAAAAATTCGTTTACCATACAAATGAAAAATATATATTTTACAAAACACCATTGATGTTACCCATGACTACATAGAGTACAAGAAAAAAATACACTGCCATTTTAAATTTATTCTTAAATAGAATTCCAGGAAACATGTTTCTGCATAAAATTTCATATTGCATGATCAGTTTCACGTTTTGTTCTAAGACATGCAACTTAAATTACCATAAAACAATTTCTGCTTTATTCCAGTTTTGAAACACGAGAAATCTAGGTATAATGAACACAAATATTTGATATTAAACAACTTAGTGTTTGATTTGCGAAAATGAGCCGTAATACTCAATCATTATTATAGACTATGTTTATAATTTAAAACAAGTAAGTGATAATCAGTCATTTATTTTTGCATAGTCATTCATCATCATCAGCTTATTAAACGTCCCTACCGAGGGGCACGAGCCTACCCGTATAGGGTGATTAGGCCTTAGTCGTCCACGCGGGCCCAGTGCGGATTGGACGACTTCACACACAACCATCGAATCTCTTCGCAGGCGTGCATGAAGGTTTCCTCACGATGTTTTCCTTCACCATAAGAGCGTCGGATAACGTACATATATTTTCGAAAATTCGAAAATACATTGGTACGTGTCGGGATTTGAACCTCAGCCCTCCCGGTAGAAAGGCGACAGTCTACACCACTGAGCCACCGACGCTCTCTCTCTAGTCTTTCATACCAGGTAAAATTTACTAATTAAGATATCTGTATGTAGCATATAACATAAGCCGTATTTTATCATCGAAATTAATCTTAACGTATAAAATCAACTGTGTACGTTGTATACGTTAAGTAAATGAGCTCACCTAATTTGGCTTGCTTGGCCCAAAATGTTGTAACTGCATTCCGTATACTTCCAAGATGCATGCCGTCATTAGAGGTGTCCGCCGAATGAATTCACGGAATGACTGCCTTAATGATACCAATGTCTATGAATAGTTCGTCCGATGTTATGTTAACAACTTACTGTTTTATTAGAGCATTAGTGTGAGAACTCTCGGGTATGGCGTAATGCTTAGCACAGATTTTAAATAGAATCCAAAAAGATAAGAACTTGTCTGGTGTTATCTGTCCAACTCAACTGATATGTTTAGTACCTGTAGTGGAAGTGTCTAGAAAATTTTACTGCGATAGGTTGTAGAGGTCGTCGATGGCTCAATGGTGTGGACTGTTGCCATCCTACCGGCAGGGCTGAGGTTCAAATCCCGCCACGTACCAATGTGGTTTCAAATTTTCGAAATTATATGTACGTTATCCGACGCTCTTACGGTCAAGGAAACCATCGCGAAGAAACCTCCGCACGCCTGCGAAGAGATTCAAAGGTTGTGCGTGAAGCCGTCCAACCCGCACAGAGCCCATGTGGACGACTAAGGTCTAATTACCCTATACGGGTAGGCTCGTGCTCCTTGGGGACGTTTAATAATAATAGGTTGTAGAGACAAGGGATCTTGCCAAGACCAAAATAAATAAATTTATTATTTTAACAAAAGTAGTAAAAGCATTTATAAATGTCATTTAACTCTACATATATTTAAAGGACGACACATAATTATGATAAACTATTCGCAAAAAAGTAAAATGTTATAAACACAATTACCTACCTGGTAAACCTTATAATGAAGACAAGATCTCATTATTATTATAATATAAAAGGTAAGATATTAACGTAATACCTACTCTTTATAAGTAGTTCAAGCTGTTACAATTTGAGACTTTTATTATTATTGCTATTTGATTTATTCAAAATACTTATATAAATTAACGTTAAGTGCCACTTATTTTATTAGCTATTTATTACAAATATCTGACCATGCATTCAAAATTACGACTACAACGCGATAATTAGTAGCATATATTATGTAAGAGATATCGGTAGACTTTTATTTCACGTCTTCAATTTTATTTGATGATTAGCTAAGAAGTCAACTTCAACCGTTATTTCTATTCGTTCATATTAATTTAAACCATTTATATTTTTGCTACTAGATTATATATATAACTTATATACCTTACTAAGCTAGATTATTTTGCTTTAACTATAGATTATTTTTTTATTAAAACAACTGTTAATGATCATTGGATCAATGCGCTACTGCGAAACACATAATTCCAAAGCAAGTTAACTTAAGCCATGAATTAGTTTTTATTTTTAAGCAATATAAGTAGTTCGAACAATTCACAGTAAAGACAAAGATTTTTTTAAGTTTTACTGTTGATATTCCAACGTTTATTTGTTTTGCGGCTTACGTTATTGATCAGAACAGATACAACTGAATCCCCATAACGAAACAAGTCCGATAAATCTAAGGCCCCTTGCAAAACGCCCACCGCATTCATCTAACCCTGATCCGAACCCTCGCCCTCAACGGTATATGCAGTTCTAAAACAAACAGAATGACCTAAGCCTAAACAAACAATATAGTAGGAAGTCGAACTAATTCATTAAAGTGCGCGAAACAATAAAAACAAAGACAAATGAGATTACAGATAAAATAAATCTAAACGTGTATTTTTGCTCAACTGTACCAGCTTATCTACTTTGCCTTGTTTGGGAATAAATACGTCTTACAACAGTGACGACCGCACCAAACTAAGTCCTCTGTTGTCTGTTTGGATAAAAAGGTACGTCGGCTGTACTATAAGACGGAAAACCTTCATAATCTCTTTATTTACTACTGAATCTCCTACAGACCTAATCATTTTTTTTGCTTTCATAATAATAACAATATTAAAGGATAACTATTGCGATTTATTGATATATTATTGTCTTATTTTAATTGGTACTTTTTGAACTATTGACGTTGAAAATACTTTAGAAACATTACCTATTAAATCATAATAAATTAGGTAAATAATAATTAAGAACAATATAATATTGGAGCGTTTTGGTTGTCTTAGATACATAAGATAAGCATGCATAAACCGATGAGCATGCATGAAAACTTAATGAAATGAGCAAATAAGTGTGTCAGAATTATAGCTAAAGAAGGAAGTAATCATTGCCTATATATGTATTTTTTTTAACTGAGTAGGTACTAGTGGTTTTTCGCAAGACAGGTATGAAAACCCTAAAATGTTTAAAGTAATATATTTTTTGCTCAATTGTTGTGTGACCTTAAAAACACCGTATAGCAATTAAAGTATTAATTCCCATATTAATTAAAAATCATACTCCTTAATCGATCATAAAAGCAGATATTTCATCTACTTTATACCAAAGAAGTTACCAAAACTCTCGCGCATTGTAAAATATGAACGGATGCCAAATAAAGATGGTGCAGTTAGTAAACACTTTGTCATAATGACAGCCGGTTGGTTGATATCTACAAACGATGTGGCGGCGCCAAGTATTAAGTTACAATCCGAGTTACATTTCGAGGAGTGTAAGGAATTGGTGCGTTCCGCTTCGGGAGAAACGAACAAGCACTTATTCTTTACCATATAGTGAGATAAATCGTTATACAACTAAATTAACAATTACTGGTCTAAGTGGCCCAAGGAAGTAGACACAAGGAAGTCAAAAGACTCAGAGTAAATCGATCAATGGCTCCAAGGCATTTGAAGATGAACTTATAGAATTTTTTTATATAAAACTATTACTTCAATTAAAGTCCAGATAACCACGATATTATGGCGCCAAATGGTGACCTAGGTCGAGTGAGATAGACAGTAAAAAAATAATAATGGCACCTTGGGGAGGTTTCCAAATAGAAACGCACCAAGAAATCTTGGGCAGGCAGCGCGAGATTATTTTATTCACTGATTTAATGTTTTCAAACAGCGTTATCGCAGATGACAAATTGCTTTATTGGGGGCACTTTGTTACCGTTTGGCGCGCTTTATATCCTAATTGTTATAAGATAATCTCTTTATTCGGAAACTCGCCTTATCATAATGAATTACAGTAGTTCTAATGTTTATTAATTGCTAAGTGATGAAGTATGACAAGTGATCGCTAAGAACGTGTTTTGTAATTTTGTAGTTTTCTTTGTCTACTATATCATATTTATATAGAGATTTAATTTTGTTTTTTTAATTACAATATGAGATTTAAATTATGCGGTATTGATATGTGAACAATGATTCGGTTTAATGATGGAGATGGAGATTTAGAGGACAAAAAATCTTGGTTTTCATGCATAAATATAATATAGTGATAACTTAGATAAAGTATCTATCGGTTGAAATTTACTATTTAATAGCCCGACACTAGTGTGAATAATAGCCATGACAAATTTTCCGTTCAGCCGAACATTTTCCTCTGAGTACATCAATACAATGGGTAGTATTCCCGTCAAAATTGTACGCTATTAAGTGACATTCTAAATATAGAGATCCACTCGATGACGTCGAGATAGCCGGGTGAGCTCAACCCTTTGCGTGTTCCATTTGCCACTTGTGGCTGTCATACAAATATGAAACCTATAAACCTAATTATAAAGGACAATTTTGGTTAAGACATCAAAGCCGCTAGTCGCCTTTTTAGTGGGGACGCCTGACAACTGACGAAGTGTAACTGTTACACATCTGCCTTTCGACGATTGATTCGTAATGATGATTGCTACGTGTTTTCTGTAGACATGCTGCAGAAAACGACGCTATATCAATGTTTTGACGATAATAATACACCAACCGTATCGAAGTAAGGATTACTTATTACGAACGCTGCAATTCGCTCTTGCCAATTGAGAAGCAAAACCGGTGGTTATCTTGGAGGCCTGAGAGAAAAAAGAAGATTTCCAAATTGTTTCGTAATCATTTTTTACTGAGTCACTTGATTTTACCGTTTACTAAGTTGATTTAAATGCTTGTCGATAAATTTAAGACCGCTTATTCCAGTGGGATGTAATACATATTTTTAGTACGTTCTCAATTATGTTTATTTAATAACTAAATTGATCATAAAGAGCTGCCATTTCTTTGTTATATCTTATATCAGGTTTTATCTATTATTCCAAATAAATAATCAACATCGGCTCATTAACGTCCCCACCGAGGGGCACGAGCCTACCGTATAGGGTGATTAGGCCTTAGTCGTCCACGCAGGCCCAGTGCGGATTGGAAGACTTCACACACAACCTTCGAAGCTCATCGCAGGTTGTGTGTGAAGTGAATTTTATTTTATTTATTTATTATCTTCCAAATAAATAAATAAAATCAAATAAAAAATAAAATTATTGATGTATACTTAAATCAACGAATTTACTCGGATTTTATAAATTATTTTATCAAAGCTGTAACTTTGAAAATTTACACATGTAATGTCTTTTTAAACATAATTCATTTACGCCTATCCGCTACGCTCTTCTACAACTATTTCCTTTCTCCACAGATTAAATTTCCTCTAATTAAGACCGACCGTATTTAATGCATGAACGATTCTACAAACGTGGTTTCAATAACCTCTCATCACGGATTTACGACTGCCTGTTGCTCTCATAAAGGAGGCGTTTTAAAACGCCGACTTTATATGCTGATAGATAACACATGTTTGCTATGGGGTTTCAGAACGATGATCATAACCTACCAGCTATTGTACGATTGTATTATATCATGAGGTGTTCATAGCTGTGTATTGTATTGTATAATTTAAATAATCGTTTCTACCCCAGGTCTGTGTTTTTGCTTCTTTTTGTTTAAATATAACTGAAAGCTTGCTGTAGATGTAGGCGAGTTTTAGGTTCCACTAAGACATATACAAAGAAAACAATTGACAATGTTGTTACCAGACAAACCCTAATATAAGATGGTAAACTTGGTACTGAGTCATCTAGGTAGGTACCACCACAGCGCCCTGAACTTCCTGTACACTTTGTAACATAAACAAGCCCTGAGGTATTTAACAAAAAAGAGAAAAAAAAATAGTTAAAAAACTACATATGACTATAGCCTATTTATTTAAAACCGAGTTGTCTTTCTCTATCATATCGTATATGTTTTACACGTAGATATTATACTTATGACGGAATAAGCACTTTAGACAAGATAATATTTTCCTAATATTTACCTACACTGAAACATGGAAGCAGATTCTGGTAAATAAATATCAAAAGCTTTCATGATATCTCTGTCGTCTGTTTACCGAATTTTTTATTCGCTAAAACCCCGTATGTGTAAGTGGAAGTTATTCATTGTTTGCACGCACTGTCGTCACCATTTCCATACCATTAGCGAAAGTAAATTCAGTTTTCTCTAGATTTCTTTCGGGAAAGGGTTGGTATATTTTCACAAGCTTTTTATGGTAATGCCATGTTATATTCGTACATTAAAATGGTTTTATACATTTATTAACATCAATTGTTTCAGATTTATTGTTATTTTTCGCGCAATTTTGTTATAATATTTTCACGGCTTCGGTATAAAGATCCACACCTTACCAAAACATTACTTAACAAATTCTATTCTCTTAATAGCTAATAGTAGAATTTCAGTTATGATTTTCAATTATCAACACCTCAATTCTTACCGTAAGTATCGCAGGGGACAGCTTAAGGACAAAAGAGAATTGGGTGCACTCTCTCACTCCCTTTAACCTATCCCAGCCCACTGCTGGATATAGGTTTCAGATCTCCTCCGTTATATGCCAGATATCCAGTCTGCCACCTTTCGCAAGTAGTCCGTCCATCACGCCGAGGAATTCCTAAACTACGCTTGACAAGATGTGGTCTCAACTTTAGAACTCTTCTCTGCTTCAACGGCCATCGGTTCTTCAACGTACTCGATCAGCCTACTGCCAATTTGCACATCCAGCGGGCTATGTCGGCAATGTAGTTCTAACGGATAAAATCATTTCTGATCTTTTCCAAAAGAGACACACCGACAATCTAATTAAAACTTACCGTTTGAATATATTACTAGCGTCGGTGGCTCCATGGTGTGGACTGTTGCCCTCCTACCGGGTGGACTGAGGTTCAAATCCCGCCACACACCAATGTGTTTTCCAATTTTCGAAATTATATGTACGTTATCCGACGCTCTTACGGTGAAGGAAAACATCGTGAGTAAACCTGCGCACGCCTGCGAAGAGATTCAAAGGTTGTGCGTGAAGTTAGTCAACCCCAACTGGGCCCGCGTGGACGACTGAGGCCTATAACACCTATACGGGTAGGCTCGTGCCCCTTGGTGGGGACGATAAATGAGCTGATAGTGATAATGATGATATTACTATCACCAATGCGCCTCCCAAGCCTGAAGATTATCACAAATCGCTCCAATATCGTGAAGTAGTCTTCCAGTGGACCGTCATCGATATTTACTAATAAATAAATAAAGACCATTTTTTTTTTACGTTTTTTGTTATAAGCAAATGTTAAAACTTGTCAAAATATTATAGTATTTTTTGTCTATTATATTAATTTGTTAATTTGAATGACATTATTTGGTTAACTATTGTCTACACTCTAACTTATATCTAAAACAAAACTTTGATATAGTATTAGATTCCAATCCGTTATATTGTAAAATCGCAAATAAAAAGCAATTTGTTAACAAAAATTCCGCGTCCCAGTAGTAAAATACACAACCTTAAATGTTAACAACATCAAGCAGGTGAGGCTCTTGCCTTGAGAAAGCTTACCAAATATTTACAAGTGCCTCAAGTGGCTTAAAACAAATTCTCCAATAATCTCGTCCCGACTTGATGCTATTGTTTGCGCCAAATTTACGTGAGGGCTGCCTTTGTTTGCTAAGAAATGGGACATGTCCCGATTAATCTTAGTAGAATTAGTAAGAAATCGGTCTGAAATAAATCAAATACCAAAAATGATTAGCCACATGGAAAACATGAATTATGTTTAGTACTTAGCTTATATCGAATAAGTTTTGTTGTCTCTCGCTATTGGTATGTTAGATTATATTGCATTATTATAATAGATAGATGATATTTTCCTTATTTTACAATTTTTTTTAGTTGTAGTAAACAAATTGTTGCAATTAGATAGTTTCATTTTATTTATTTAAACAATATTAATAAATAAGATAAAAGAGTCTTAAGAAACATCATTTAAAAATTCCCATTGGCAGTAGGTATATTCTGCAAACTTGACGTTGTCCACAACCCTAATGTTATGCCCCTCGGTTGTATTTTTGTGGAGCGCCACTCAATTCGTGTTTGATTTCGCCAAACATAAAACGTTTGTCAACATTTAACAGAAACGTATCGGGTTACGCGATTCCTCGGTTACAGACGACGGCTGGTGGCTGTAATGCTACATTTTTATGAAGTTATACATAGAATTTTAGTTTTCATAAAGTGTTATAATTTTTAATACTATGAGATATCGAAATAATTAGTCACATGTTCATCCATCAATTCTTAGCAGCTAATGAAATGTTTTAAAGTGTTTTACTATTTACGTTAAAAAACCTGTTTGAAAATAGTATTCTTTGTACTGAGGTGTTTTTGGTATAATGACGAATTACGAAATTGCCCAACTGTGAATCAAGATACAAATCAACTGTTAGACAAGACAAGACATGGGATTATGAAATCTAATTATTTAATATAACCTTCATAAATTTCTAAATAAAATTATAATTTTGATACATCATACATAATTGAAAATAATAACTACAATTAAATAGATATATGTATTCAATAGTTGATTAGTTAAGATGCCAAATAACTTTTTTCGACGATACAGACCTTGTCGGCCGTCGATATTTAAGGGATCAAAGTCGAAAGAGACATGGAAAACCTAATAAATGATAATATTAAGCACTTTAAAACTAATATGAAGAGAGCAGTCAAAACTATACACTAAAATTTAAGGGCTCCAATCTTAATTATTCGTAACTAGGTACTTGTATTAAATTCAATTAATTCAACCATGAAATACGACATGGGGTGAATGTATAAGATTCATTCAAAAATAAGAATACGTTTTTCATTAAACGAAGTTACTACTATGGATAACGAGTAACATTCGTACTAAACTGACGCACAAAAGAATTCTTTAGATGAAACAAATACGTGTTATAAATTCTCTCTAACTTGATATAAATTTTTGGAGTATTTCTCGCGCTCTGTCGGGCGTACATCGTCATTCGCTATAATTAGGAAGTGGAACTGTCTCGGGTAATATCTCTTGTGTCCAAAAGGTTTTGTCTTGTTATAATTCATACTGCCTACCAATTATGTGCTTTCGCTGCCAATTACCAGCGCGCCGTGTTATGTGCCTTATACTGAGAAAAATATTTCGGCTTTAAA
>PQWD01011269.1:0-29337 GCA_019425675.1 Leucinodes orbonalis
TTGTCCTGAATTGACCATGAAATATATTGAATAAGTATATTGGAAATAAATATCCTAAAATATAAATAGAGCGCTGAAGTAATAAAATACCACTCTTTTTTATAAATGAATAAATACTTCATTCTGAAACAAAACTACTTTTTAATACTTAGGCTTGTCTCCTATTATATTGTATTTATGATATTTTATTCACATGTATTTTCTAGATTTTGGCAAATTATACTACTTATATATTTTCATGGTCGTGTCGAACAATCATAATAATATATACAAATGGCAAAAAAAGATTGATACTTCACAAAACTTTAATTAAAGTTTCCATGAAATACAACTAGTTTCCAGTACCGAGTCAAAGTTTGTTTGCTAACAAGGTCTTTTTATACCAGTAGTGTGTAAGGAATCGTATGTAACGTATGAGATAAATTTAGTTAAATGTCGTAATAGCTACTAGTAAAGCCAGAAGATATTAACTGTTTGTAGATAAACATTCCTAACGAACACCACACTTAAAGCAGTAGGAATGATAAGAATGATAATATCTTTACTTTGGAAAATTCCCGTAAAATAAGTTATACAAGTTGAAACTATCGCAATCATCATACAATGAAAGCACACTAATAAATGTTATAAAATAATCACATAATAAGTATTATCATCATACATCATCAGGTTGCGGGTACCACTGGATGCAGATAGCTTCTGACGGTCGGCATGGAAGTTAGAAGAGGCCTATGTTCAGCAGTGGACATTATGTGGCTGAAATGATGATGATGATAATGATGATCATCGGTGTATAACAGCCCACTACAGGGTACCTTAGCGCGGTATCTTCCCGTACAGCATAGTTAAGCAGATAGGGGCGTAGCGTTACGTCGGAAAACTAATTCTGACTGACTGAACTAAGTCAGTATACGAAATTTTAATTAAAACCAACACCATCTCCTGACCTCTTCCTGGAGCTCACGTCTGTTTGAATGCTAACAAATGGTAAACGGAACTAGTATCAGATTGCGCAATACTCAGTTCAACATTGCTTATTTGTAACTATTTAATAAAAATAAATAATGCTATGATAAGATTCCGGACACAATGGAAATCTATTCTTTGGTGACGCTTTGGCGTCACTGGTGGTTGCTGATTCTTACCATATAAATATTACAGGTCTTTTTATAATTCGATGGGTAAATACGAAAATGTTAGTTACGTCTAATTATGCATCTAAATTTCTCATCAATCAATCAATCAGCAACATTCGTCCACTGCTGAACATAGGCCTCCCCCAAAGAGCGCCAACCATCCCGATCCTGAGCAGCCCGCATCCATCCTCCGCCGGCAACCCTTCGCAAGTCATCAGACACCGCGCCCAGGACGTCCACACTACGCTTGCCCAAAAGAGGTCTCCACTCCAATACGTTCCGGCTCCACCGTCCATCGGATCGTCTAGAGACATGGCCAGCCCAATTCCACTTCAGAGTGCCGATCCTTCGAGCAATGTCGACGACCTTAGTTCTCCGTCGGATAACATCATTACGGATTCTGTCCGCCAGAGATATTCCGAGCATAGCACGCTCCATAGCACGCTGAGCGACCTTAAACTTATGGACCAGCCCACGGTAAGAGTCCAAGTCTCCGCTCCGTACGTCATTACAGGCAAGACACACTGATCAAAAACTCTCGTCTTGAGGACTGAGAACCGAAGACTCAAATATGACATAAATTTCTAATAAAAAATTAAAATTATTGACTGCTCGACTGATAAGCTGGGACTTAAATACTGCAAACAATAGATTTTCTTTTGTTTTCCGTGCTAAACTTCGAGCGGTTAAGCCAAATTCCGCACTTGTGTGATTTTTCACACATTATGGCTGTCGTAAGTATTTTATTGGCCGATATCCAAGCTAAACGCAATTCGTTTCCGTATTGGAGCCATAGCTCAATTTAATGCTTGCAGTTTCCATAAGCTTGTATGTATATTTTCGAACTGTAGATTAAGTTAATTCAAGCAGTAGTCTATCCGTAATATGTATATCCACGCTCTTACGGTGAAGGAAAACATCGTGAAGAAACCAGCGCACGCCTACGAAGAAATTCAAAGGGTTGTGCTTGAAGTCACCCAATCCGTACTTAGCTCGCGTGGACGACTAAAGCCTATACGGGTAGACTCGTGTCCCCTCGATGAGGACGTATAATTAGCTGATGATGATGATGATGGAGCAGTAGTCTACTCGTTGTTATTGAATCAAAGTATGGTATGCGCCAGTTTCTGAGCGAAACACCCTTAAATAATAATTTAAATCATTAAGTATATTCCTATGTTTGCAATTAAACAGACTGCATAAAAGACAAGAAATGATCATAGAGCCAAAATCATTTTATCAATTTCTTAATTATTAGTAAACGAGTATTCTTCACATGTATTCGTAAATGATAGTGGACAAGAACAGATGAATATACCGAAATTATTAATTTTTCTTTATGTATATCTTTAAAACTCGTTATCAAAAAGGTTGCAAATCTTTTAGATATTTCATTACATTACACTTATAATTAATACCATTAGTAATGAAAAATGAAATGAAAATGAAAAGTGTTTATTCAGTTTAGTCCTTATAGAACACTTTGAATGTCAAATGAAGCTACCACTGTAGTGCATCATACTGCTGGAAAGTGAACTCATTAATTAAACATACTCAGTGCTAATTATCACTAAATTCCGCCTTTGAAGTAACAAACTCAATTATGAAATGCAAGTGCTTGCACTCTGAACTAAGCATGACTTATTAACCAGTTTCCATCCACTTTCCACTGTGTAAACACAAATCGGTATACGTGTAAAATTAATATATTATTTATTACAACATATTTTCGATGTAAATCATTGGCATTTGAACATGTATTAAGTAAATAAGACATAATAGAAAGAAAAGTGATAAAAGACCGTTCTATCGAACATGTTCTGGCATTGTGATTGTGTTTTGGTATGTCGTCGGTTCTGGCTGAAATCTTATAAGTTCCATTACCCCCATAGCTTTGCAGTGCAGGAAGGCCTGTGCGCTGCTGTGGAACATCATATGATGAAGCGACGTTTTCTAGCCTGGTAGTGTGGATTGGCCGACTTCACGCAGAAACTTGAATTTCTTCATAAGCGTGCGCAGATTTACTCACAATGTTTTCCTTCACTGTAAGAGCATCGGGTAAATGAACATATAATTTCGAAAATTAGGAAAGACATTGGAATGTGTCGGAGTTTGATACTGCATTCTCACATCGGAAGGTCCATTCAATGAGCCACCGACGCTCTGCCACCGATGCTTTTGAATACTGAATAGAAAAACGGAGAAACTTTGTAATGTGAAGACCACTGTAGGTAATATATTTATTTCATAAAAACGGGAGAGGCGCATCACACACAATATATTATTGTCATTATTGTGGTTTACTAGGTCGTAGACTCAGTACTGAGTTATCTAGATAGGTACCACTAGCTGCCAGATATTGTCCAGTGAAATATAAATGTTTTGCACTTGTGTGATTCGGAAGAAGGTAATTTACAAGCTACAGTGCGTAGTAAGTAAATTACCGGGTATAAGAGACTTCACATTATCGTCTCGTGTAACGGGTGCAGAGCGATGTTGGCGGAAAATCATGACAACTTACTGTTATCAATTTCCTTCAACACTGATTCTATTATGGTAGGTACTTACCACAGATGAGTGCACTGACCTTCCCATTTGCTTACGACATAATAACATTAAGGTAAACCTTATGACAAATTACAGTTTAGGTTCCTGATGTTGGGTTATGAATCTTTTTTTTAAATTATTTATCAATTTCACATTAATTTATAAAAGGACGCACACGACATGGCAAAGACATTATTTGTTTTCTATAAATAGAGTTTTTATAATTTCGTTAGTACGCAATCGAGTAGGTAGTTCACCTCATGTTAAAGACACCAAACGACACTCGGTACTTTAAGAAAAAAAATTGAAAATGGGTGGACTAAATATAGAAAATATTAAGAAAGGGGTTTGTGTTTGGTTTTCCGAACCTATTTCTTTAGGGCCGTATTTATCACATCGATTAAGCAAATTGCTTTTGTGTGCTAAATTTATGACTCTATTTATTCTATATTTAAACTTCTTAGGAGACCCGTTTTGTTGTATTTGTGACACTATATTTACATGGCTTCAAGAAAGACATATTATTTATTTGGCACACACAATTAAGTTTACGACAAAAAGTTCGGTTAGTTATCATACAATAAACCATATTTATCGCAAGTTTACAGTCAAAAGTCGGTAACAAGACGAATAACACCTTTTTATTACACTGTCAAATAATAACAATCACGTTAATAACTTCGGCAATTTCTGAGTTGAGTTATTTAAGAGCCAATATTTTACTGAAAACATTTTGCTCCACCGCGTCAATAAAACAGCCATAATATCTCCGACTCTCACATAGTGCTATATAACTCCTAACTAAGCATTAGCTTAATGTGGATTCTAAACAACGGATAAACATACTTAACATACACTATATAATTCAGATATATAGAAGATAGTATTTTATTTTGTGGAGGATATGTAGTATGCGTTGTTTTCAATTCATTGTATATAAATTAGAGGTTCCGTTATTCGTAATCGCGTGTTTCGTTGTAACTTTTTTGGTAGCGTGCATTCGTTGGTAACGTAATTCGTAATGTAAACTTATTTTTATGTATTCGATGTTACATAGTTCGTAGTCACGTAATGCACCCATTTTTTGTATAACATACATATAATACATAGAAAACCCAGACCAAGGTGTTTATGTTATCGGTACTTGACAAAGTAACAATATTCTTGTTTTGAAAATATATAGGTACATAATCAACATAAAAAACAGATCAATACAAACATGAGATTCATACACACAAAATGTATTGCCCGGGAATGGAATCCTTGGTAAAATGACCGACTTCTCACTTCACAATCACCTCCGATTAGCCCTAAGAAACAACCAAGCCGAGATTCAAGTCCTACTCTTGGATGCCTATAGGCACCTTGTATTAAACTTTTTAGACTGGAAGTATATATTGAAATATAAATATCAGAAACCTATTACCTAAATTATGTCCCTATTTCTTTGACCAACAATTTTAATAAAATATCTTATGTCTCAGAAACTTCTTACAAATTGCGACAACGTTAGTTTAACATTCATAATCACAGATGAAATTGGAATAACGAAAAACTTTTTATCTTTCTTTCGTTTCTTTCGTTTCTTTTGTGTTGCCCCAAGAATCTCGAGTTTGAGACTGTTACTTGGCAATGTTTTTGACACGTTGAATGTCATTAAATATATATAAGATCCATCTGACCGAATCCCGCGTCAAGGCCTAAGAACAAAAAATACATTTTGTATTATATTATGAGAGACCAAAGCTTCGGTGCAGAGAAGTGGGCGTCGGTGGCTTCAATGTTGGACTCTGGCCTTCCTACCGGAGGCTGAGGTTCAAATCCCGACACGTACCAATGTGTTTTCGAATTGAAAATAAATGTACATTATCGATGCTCTTACGGTGAAGGAAAACATGTGAGGAAACCTTCATCACGCCTGCGAAGAGATTCAAAGGTTGTGTGTGAGAGTCGTCCAATCCGTACTGGGCCGCGTGACGACTATGGCCTAATCACCCTATACGGGTAGGCTCGTGCCCCCGGTGGGACATTAATGAGCTAATGATGATGATGATGATGACCAAAGCTTTTAGTAATATTTACAAACTTTCTTCATTGAATTAGTTTTTTCGTTCCCTATATCTTATCTTTTAATCCAATAATATTCAAGAGCACACCAGCTGTAATAAAATAAGACAGATATTTCCAAAACATAAACTCATGGAGTATAATGGACGGCCATGTGGTGTAATTATTGATAGGTTAGCTTTACACCAGGGTTCTTTATTAATTTACTATCTAAAGTGCCTCACAAAAATGCGGGTCTAGTCAAGTCGCCTTTAAAAGTTAAATCAGCTCGCGTCTCGTATACAAAATAAATGAAAGGAAGTTAGTCAGCAGTTGTGAATATACTCAATATATACGATGGAAAATCGACGTACCTTAATGCTTATTCTCGAGGCTTTGTAAAAAGGGTAAGGGCTTTATAGTAGCGTGGAGTTTTACTGAGTGGGTTTTGATGCCGCTAAGTAAATTTATTTTTTAAATAGTCCGAAATATATTAAGATTCCCATTCCAATATATATCAAACGTATCATGGGGCGGAAGGTTCTGTGTCCGCGTAACAGGAAATAAGCGTAGGCCGACCCCTAACCAGGTGGACGATTGACCTGGTCAAGGTGGGGGTAGCAGATGTATGTCAACTGCTAGTGAAATCAATAGTAGGCAGTAATGATGACATATCAATATATTTTATTGTAATCAACAAAGGCTGCAAGGAAATCATTAGAATTTTCACGCAAACTGATCTAACAGTTGACATCCACCTGCTATGCAGGTAGCGACCTTAACCAAGTCGACCTGCATCACTCAACATTCGATCTATCTTTCAGTTATGGACCCCACAGTGAGATATACAAAGATTAGTAGGGTACGCAAAGTGAGTGACAGTAATTACATAAAACACTTTATAATTTACATTTTTGTCAAATTGATTCTGTTGTTGATAGGAGATTGCCTATAGTTCAAATCTGAATAGGAAAATGGGCGAATAAGTAGGAAATATTAAGTATGTTGGTGATTTTCCGGTTGTCTGGACGGACAGGATACAAATAAGCAATGCATACGCACTGCTTATTTGCAATATGGAGTGCACGCCCCTAAAACCTGCGATTCCATCTCCCCGCATCATACGAACGCATCTCGATCTTGATGCCCGCTTTATAAGCAGTCTTTGTAACTCCCCCATAGCCTGTTCCGGCGTAATTGGAATCCCGGCGGAGATTGTGATCTATATAAAGCATATCGGAGTCAAATAAATCACGCATTAACGAAAAAATATACGTAATGACCTTGTGTACGGTTTCGCGAGATAATTATTACAATATGCTTTTGTAAGTTAAAATTGTTGACCAGTTTGCTATATTTAATTGAGAATTTCGTTATCTATTATTAATTTTTTTTATGTTAAATGTCCTAAAAAGTGGATAAGCTAAACACCTTATGGTTTGAATATTTTGGTGGTCATTTTCAGTCTGTGTGGGTATATCATATAAACATGGAATTGCAGAGCTGTAAACTTTGGTAGACTACAATGGATATATAACAAAACTCAATATTTTCAATAATAATTTAACGTGACAATAAACATAATATGACAAAAAAATTCAATTCTGTCATATAAATGAACAATGATTTTCACTTCGCACCAGGAGGTGGTATGACATTTCAGCATCTTAAGGCACCTTTAGAGTAGATGCTCAAAAATTTATTGAGAATGGAGGAATGGAGATCAAATATAGGTTATAAAAGGACCTATGGTTAGGGCAATTTAAGGAATAGTTGCAGTACTGGTCTGTCATTGTAATTAGCCAGTCTTCACAAGCGACTTTTTCTTGTGCCTCAGACTAGGGGGTTCGATTCGATTTCTACACGCGATCTCTGCTCCTGGTCTAATTTACTCCAACGACTTTTATTGCATTTAGTTCGATAAAACATTAAATCTTAATTAACTCAAGGAATATATCGGATTTCGTGAGGTATTTATTCAACAAATTCAAAACATGAACAAATGGGCGCTTTTGAAATTTTTATCTGAAAAAATGGATTTAATGTCTGCGTTTGAGCCTAAACGAGCTAAGATTGGAGCTATTTATTGCCATGTTGTATACTGAATATAATTTTAAAAATCACATTGCTCCGAAAATGTATTTAAAATTACTTTGTACTGTAAAGTGTTGACCAGCTTTAATTGCCGTCGTTGTTTGATTGGGTAGCCGGATTTCTGCCGGAGATTCTTAGCACCCCTTGCCCCGCCGTTACCGTGGCCGCTACCGTAGCCCGGAATAGCGGGGCCGGGGACTAGGGGCCAACTTCTTAACTGCGTCTTTCATAGGCGGTAAATGCCATACTCACACACGCTTGGCAGGCGGGTTGGTGAGCGCAGAGATACCCAGTACCTAAGTGATGCTGCTGCCCATCACTTGGTGGAAATTTTCCCTCTGTCGCCTTCTACGACACCCTAGGAAGAGTAGGGTAGGTATTTGATCTGGTTAAGTGGCGGGTGGCAGATGGATGTCAACTGCAAGGGATCGGTCCGCGTGGAAATTAGGGGAGCCTTCGTTCAGCAGTGACATAATTAGGCTGTAATGATGATGATGATGATGATGATGACTGTAAAGTGTTGAGTATAATATTTGGTGGTTGAAAATTATCGTCAAATAAATGAATTGTTTATTTAAATCATCAGTACGACGAAAAGTCCCACAAGTGGTTAGTTCTGGCTTCTTGTACTTTTTATGATAGTTATCAATAATCTATTCTCTATAAACGTCCGAGACGCCGTCTTTAACAGACGTGTTGTCAGTTGCTAGTAGCAAATAATAATAACATTACATTCAGTTATACACTATATTTGTGAGAAATAGGGTCTAGTTTACAAGTATCGTACCTATATCGTATAATCGTATAGTGCGTCAAAGAGTGAGGCACAGATGAGTCATTTGAAGATGCTTCGGTCTCCTAGTAAGCAGTACAGTTCAAATCCCTGATCTCAGCACAAGCGTGGAGCCGAGTAATAAAGCATTAAGAAACGGAAACATGACGACGATTTCTCCAAGCTTTCGTTCTTTTACTTCGGAGATTATGACTACGTTAAATAGTTGGAAGGTGGAAATGCAAATGATATTTCTCAAATCAAAACTCACTTCGAGACGATCTTGCAATCAGAACTTGAAAGGCTAAATACATCTTACGCCGAAATTAAATCTGAAATCGTGAATATCGTCAAGAATATGGAGAAATGAAAAAAATGGTTTATCTTTAAATTCCAAGCACAGTGACATCTCAAAGCAATTCTCGGAATTGGAATCCGCAGTAAAATTTAATAGCGAACAATATGACTTAATATATAAAAAACAGACACGATGGCTGAAGAATAAAAATATGCAATCTTTGAAACTATCGTAGATGGTATAGCAATGAAAATAAGCTTTTACGACTAGAAATTAACGCCGGCCACCAGCGGGATCGACTCCATAATGTAGAAATTGTTGGCCTTCCTGAAAATAGAAACGAAAATCTTTTGCATTTGTTCATGGCAATATGCAAACCATCCATGTTGAAATCACGCCGGAAGATATTGTAGATATTAATCGAGTATCCCTAGAATAAAGCAGCAGGGACGCCCAAAAAATGTTGTAGTAAAGATGAGGACCGCTTACTTAAAGACTGCATTATTTCCGGAGTGAAAAAGAACCGCCTGTATACAAGTGATTTGGGATTTCAGGGTGTTAATAAATCTATATTTATTAACGAGCATCTTACGCCATACAACAAGTTAATCTTGAAGCAGTGTCGTGAGGCAGCAAAAACTAAGCAATTTAATTACGTCTGGACAAAAAACGGCAGGATCTATGCACGACGGAACGACACGTCGCCAGCAATTCATATAATACAAGAGAGCGATATTGCCAAATTGGCATGAAACTTGTACTGTGCATACTAATTTGATTTCCGGATTGTGGTTGAGTTATTTTTTTTTTTTAAATGTTAATATTAACTTTTCACTAACCCATTTAAATAATGTTTGTTCCCCCGGTATTCTCGTTGAATTGTGCTTGTGTCTACTCTGTTGCACTTTATCTTTGACATTGTGGCCCCCAACATCATTAGTAATGAGCATAAAAAATGTAGAACTCATACCCGTGATTGATGTGCGTCTTTTTTTCTTTTGGGCCGTGGTTGCTTTACAAATATATTGTTTATTTATATTTTATTTTTATGTTTTTATGACGATGTCAAATATTACTTATTTATAGTGTGTAATAATTATTTTACCTTAATATAATTAATATTTTTCCTATTTTATATGACGTATAATCCGAACAGTATCATACATTTACTGATTTTTTACTCGAACCAATGCCATATTCGTTATTTATATATTTACGTATTTACAACAAAAATAATACCTGGATTCATGTTATTATAAGACTCCCACCCTATATTAGTGAACTGACTATATTACTTGAGTTTACGAAACAGACTGCCTGGCTGCAATGTGACTCGTACAATCGAGGAGAGTTTTCATACTACCCGGACGAGTATTTAGAAACAATATTAATGTTGATTGAATTTTATTTAGGAACCATGTCACTGTTAACTCGTTTATACGATACAATTTGTGATATGTCATTACGATGTCATTTTATGTTTTTCTTGATATATTATATGTACTACTATGTATATACTATTTGGAGCTATCTATTACAGTTTTTGTGAATGATAATGATTTGCGAATGTACTACCAAAATGTGCGTGGTCTTAGGACTAAATGTCTTGACTTACGTCACAGTATCTTAAGACATAATTATGATGTGGTTTTTATAACCGAAACATGGCTTCATGGTGGTATCCTTGATGCGGAGCTGTGTGACGATAGATATGATGTGTTTCGGGTGGATAGGGATCTTGTCTCCAGTGGGAAGTCTACGGGGGGAGGGGTGATGATTTTGACACGACGTACACTTTGCGCTTCGCGCCGTGTATTAGCCGATTCACAAACTGAGCTGTTATGGGTCACGGTCCCCGCGCAATCTTTGTCTACGTCTTGTGACTTGCATCTGTGCGTGGTCTATCTTACCCCCCGACCCACGGAAAATATCAGCTGGTATTGACCTTTTGATTAAAGAAACTCAGTACATTTTTGAAACGCAAAGTAATCACAGCTTTGTAATCATTGGTGATTTTAACTTGCCTAACATTACCTGGTCACCGTACGGTTATACATTTTTAAGAAAAGGATCGGTAGAGGTTCAGGAGGCTGGGGCCCGTTTAATAGAGGAAATGGACTTTCTAGGTTTACGGCAATATAACTTTATGAAAAATTACGCGGGAAATACGTTAGACCTCGCTTTTTCAAACTTCCCATTGCTTATAAATTCCTCTGAACCTCTTATCAGGGAGGATCGAGCTCATCCATGCTTTCAGTTACAAGTCATGGATCTTAAAGTAACACCTTTCCAGGACTCAAGGTCACCAAGACGGAACTTTAGGCGCGGAGACTACAAAAGTATAAACGAACGCTTTAACGATCAGGATTGGAATACTCTTTTAGGCATAGGTACTGTAGACGAGGCGGTCAACGCCTTATACTGCATTATTGATCTCTGTGTAAACGATTACATCCCTTATGCTCGCAAACATTCAAATAGGTCGTATCCCAAATGGTACTCGGCGGCCTTAATAAATATAATTAAAGAAAAATCTAAAGCACACTCGCGTTGGAAGAAGTTTGGGAATATTCGAGATTATGACGAGTTTGCATTGCTTAGAGCAAGAGAACATCGTGTACAGAAGGAGTGCTTTAATGCTTATTCATCTAACTGTGAAAAGAATATAAAACCAACGCGAAAGTATTCTGGAGCTACGTTAAAGCTTTGAGAGGAGGTTCAGGTTACCCAAAGTGCTTATATTTTGACGGCGTACAGTATACAGAGGAAAGAGAAATATGTAATGCTTTTAATTCTTTTTTCCAAAGTGTTTTCGTTGAACCGAGTGACAGCTACACTTCTTTAAACAGTCAAGAGACCACTAATGTAGTATCAAACATAGTCACTAATGTTAAAAAGGTGAAAGCAATGTTAATGAAATTGGACACAAGTAAGGGTGCCGGCAGTGATGGTTTACCTCCTATATTCTGGAGTCAATGTGCGGAGTCTCTTGCTGATCCGTTAACTATCATATTTAACCGTTCCCTACGCGAGGGTGTTTTCCCTCAAAAATGGAAAGTGCTCATGTAGTTCCTATACATAAGAAAGGATCGCGTATGGAAGTAATAAACTACAGAGGAATATCTATTTTAAACCCCGTTGCGAAGCTGTTCGAGCTTATTGTTTATGAACAAATTTATGTGACAATATCTCAATCAATTCCACATACTCAACACGGTTTCTTGAGGAAAAGGTCAACAACAACTAATCTCACATGTTTCTCAAGCTTTATCCTTGAGAATATGGAACACGGAGGACAGGTGGACGTAATCTATACCGATTTTGAGAAGGCCTTTGATCGCGTGGATCACGTGATACTTTTAAATAAACTCCAACTGCTAGGCATACATGGTGACTTGCTTCGCTGGGTAAAGTCATATTTATCAAATCGCTCTCAGGCGGTTGTTATTGGAGGACATCGCTCAAACTTTATAAATATACCATCGGGAGTCCCCCAAGGCTCACATTTAGGTCCGCTATTCTACAACGCTTATCTATTTGACATTGGATCATGCTTCGAATCTTCCAAATACCTTATGTATGCCGACGACAAAAAATCTTTAGTAAGGTCAACAGAGACCGTGACTGTTTGTTGTTACAGAATGACCTAGATAGATTAATGCAATATTATTCCAGGAACAAAATCTGTGAATATATCTAAATGCGAATGTATCTCGTTTACGCGCTCATCAAGGCCCATTATTCACAATTATATTCTTGATGGTACGCTTATTAATCGAAGTCAGTGTATATTAGACTTGGGTGTTCATTTTGATCATAAGATGTTGTTTTCCGATCATATTGATCATATAACCAGCAAGGCTTACAGAAATTTGGGATTTGTTTTACGAACTTGTAAGCCTTTCAAAGATAAATATGCTATAAGGTCTGTGTACTTTGCTTTTGTTAGAAGTATATTGGAATATGTTAGCCCAATATGGTCCCCACAATATATAAAATATAAATTGGAGCGAATTCAAAAGAAATTTGTTAAGCATCTTAACTTCCGGTGCCGTAAGGGTTTTCAGTCATACGAACAGGATTGTACGGAACATAAACTATTGACGTTGGAACAAAGGAGGGTTATACTAGACATGAGCCTACTACACGATATTTTGAATAGTAATATAGACTGCCCTGAGCTTGTCTCTAAAATATTTTATAGGACTCCGGGAAGCCGTACGCGTCACACTTGTCTTCTGCATGTACCAAAACATCTCACTAATTATCTTAAAAACTCTGCTCTCTGGCGTATTGTAGCTACATATAACAACAATTTCAATCACATTGATCCATTTGCAAATAGTAAGACTAGTTTTAAACGCAAAATTATCGATGACATATGGTCTAAGTCTTAGGTGATAAATAATATACATGCATAGTACTCGTAAGATGTATATGTTTATACTTTTATAAAATTTAGTTTATTTTTTCTATATATTAATATTCTACCTAATCATATTATATGGGTATTTATTTAATATGTATCTTATAATTATTTATTTATGTATATTTACATATATGAGTTATTATATTACATGTTTTGTGCAACCACGGTAATAAATAATAAATGTAGTATTTTTTATAGTCAATTGTTACTTTATTATTAGTTAATTTAAGGAAAACCTTTTATTGGCCATACTTACATGTAATGAATAATTATAAGTCTAACTATAAGATAACGCTGTTGGTTTTCTGAATGAATAAATAAATAAATAAATTCATTCACCATTCGACGGCAGCCAATCATGTGAATATGCGACCCATTATAAGATTTAATTAACGACTGTCCCGTAAATAAATCATAGTGCGATGCGTATTTTAATAGGGAACATGCAAATGTAATATAAATAAATATTTTGATATTAAAATAACATAAAAGAAGGGACACCGTAAGGTTTATATTTTATTTTTTTAAAATAATTACGAATTGAAATTACTTGAAACGGAACGTAAATTTGAACACCAATCACTGTCATTTACGTCATCTATGTATGACATATTATTTTGACGTTAAAGGTTTAGTAAAATGTGAACATTATAACGACCAAATCGGCATTTTTTCGAATAAAAATGAAATTTAGGACTGTAAAAGCAGTCTCCAGGAAACTATCAAAGTTTATGTTGACATGGTTGTAATTTATTTTTGTCGGAAGTGAGTTTTACAAACCGCAATAAGCCTGATGCGAAATATGGACTTCTTACGGTACTTTATTGAAATATCAAAGATTAATGTCTACTGATAATCTAGAAATGATTGTTTTTCATCACCAAACATGAAAATTATAGTAGTGAGCAAAAAGAAAAGGTTATATTTTAACTCATCACAGTGTGAGCAGAAACTGCTTGAAAAACGCTGCCTTGAGGATTTCCACATGGAACTGCCCTGTGCAGTCCTCATCCATGGCACTTACACTACACTCTAAAGATGAACCAGAAACTAATAATAATTTCCTTTGTTTTAAAAATCAATTTATATAATTGTGTAAGTTTGTATGTTTTTGTGACTGTAATATAATAAATCAATATTAAACTTGGTGTATTTTCAATGCTTACAAGTCTTTTAAATTTTTTTATTATTGCTGATTCAGGTGTCAAATGCATTATTCTGTTTTAGCATTCAAAAAAATGGGGTATGAGCATCTCTATTCACAAAGTTTTTAAACTTTTTAACATGATTCCTTATCTTTACAATAAAAAGTTATAGACAACTTTGTTATTGTATTTGTATTAAGTAGGTAAATATGTTTGTTTTTCATACAAGAAGCTGAAGAATAACAAGAATTCTAAAATCATAGTCGTCTTCACTGCATCGAAAAATAGTTTGATGAATAATTCATTGTTCTTCACAGCTCGAAATCTCTTGTTTCCTGGTTTTATGTCAGTCAAAAACAATATGATAATCACATTGGCACAAAGCATGGTCAACGAGGCTTTTTTTCTGGAGTATCAATTGATTAAATCCATACATTATCAGTTATATTCAGTTTGAAATTGACAATTTCAAACCGCATTTTTATGCAGAAAATGACAGTTTTTTTATTTTTAAATATACTTGTGGTCTATTCCAAATGTAGTTCTTTAAAATAAACAAAAAATAATTTGTGCATCTTCCTATTTACGCATTGGTTATAGTATAGCTCAAATATGTTGCAAACAAGTGTAGGTCGGTCATAAAGTAATGTAACCCATGAGCACTGGAATAACGTTCTCTCTTTTGATTTTTCAACATTTAGAAAGTTTGAGTCACTCGAGTGCGTATCTAACTAGCTCGTTCGTAATTTGGCAGGACACACCACGTGCAGGTGGGGATGGACTCCTGATAATATTCGCAGACGCCTTTAACATCCTACTTACGAATGACTAAAAACTAAGTGGTGGTAAGAAGACTGCCAAAACGAATAAACCAGTGTGTCTGGTCACCAATTTCAATAAGTATTGAGGAAGGTCAATTAAAATTTTATTTATATCTCCATTTAATAACTTAGCAATCAGAATGCGTATTATAATATTTTTTTCTTAGGTATTGTTACCAATTTGTTTATTTAACAAATAAATATGATTTGAAATAATTATCGCTGTTTTTAAATATTTCTATTTGACGACCCATGCTATAATGGTTGAGACGTCGGCTACTACTCCGATCCCGGGTAGTACATACATTTGTGTGCATGAAAATGTCTGTTTGTATTGGTTTGGGTGTTTCTATGTATAATATGTATATGTGTATTTACAAAAAAAATATGTGAATGTTGATGTATATTTATTTATTATTTACATTTCGTCACTATTTAATATTTCTGAATAACGCGATTATCATGATAGAAACTAGACTTAGCACATCACCTAGCACTTAAACACTTAAGTACCTCAAATGTCATACATATAAATAAATAGAAAAGCCTATTGCATTGCAACATTGGCAAGGTTAGTTTATCGCATGTGTTTTCAAACAAACATAAAATATTCCTTGGAAATTCGTTCTTTACAGATGGGCTTAATTAGAAACATAATATGCGCATGATAGCGATCAACAAATGCGCTACCTAGTTCGTGAAAAGGCGGACACATTATTCCAAATAAAAAAATCAATTGTGTGTCATTCATAGCACAATACCAGCCCCTTTTATTGCAATGTTGTTTGTTGACCCAAATAAAGAGAGAAAACAATGACGGCTTTGCTTTCGGTCCATGCTAACCTAACACAATTTTGGGATTTTTGACATGTTAATTTTTATAAAGTGTATGAGTTTTGTTTACAAATATTCAAACGTATTAAATGTATATCAAACAAATCCGTTTTTTTAGATAATTATAGAAATAAAGAACCTAGAAAGGAAATATTTAGTAATGTATCCACTCTTTAGTTTACACAAGACTCTCATAATCGTTGTGTCAATACTATTGATGTTAATACACAAAACAAAGTTGCCAGGTTGATTTTCATAATCAATTTAATTATCATTACAACATTAAGTTTTGAATAGGTTATATTATATGCCTCGTTTGTATGACAACTTTGTATTTAGACGAAGATATTCAAGGTCTCCATGTTACAGTATTAGTTTGATAAACAACCTGAATAAAGAATCCATTTTATTTGTTATCTATTATGTGCAGTTCAATGTGATGTTAATGGGAAAAAATATATAAAATTACTGTATTATAATGTATTCAAGGTCAATAATATCCCACCAAAAACATTTCATGAAAAATGTTACCAAGACGACCATATTAAGTTTGCGCTGTTAAAAAGTTACAGATCTCTTGTAGAGCCAAGCTTCTGGATCCACACGACCTTACTATACCGACCCTTAATTCCAGAAATTCTACATATCCTGAGAGTATGAACTATCGATACATCGGAAACCAATTCCATAAGTGTTTATAAAAACGACGAAACACTTCGAGAAAAGGTAGGTAGTGCGTGCCCTTGAGCTTCGCTTGGCTTATCTCGGCACTACCATGCCCCCAGATGTATTTGATACAAAGGTTACATTTTGAATAATATTTTAATTTTGACAGAATTTCCTCCAAGATGACGAGCATGAATATATACCTTGTCAGATTATAATTGATTTATAATTAACGTAATTACTACAAGTACAAATGTAATAGCGTTTTCGTTTGGGTACGCACAAGAATTTAGAATAATAATTATTCGATGTTAGACGTCGAGAGCTAGAGGGCTCTGATCTATAATAGTTGGTTCTAACAAAAGCAGGGTGTATAGCTACTTTACATAAATATATGAATTAGGTAACAATTTTTATCATTATTTCATAATCTCAGGTGTGGGAACCAAAGGTTCTATCGAAACAACTTCTTTAGGAGATGCATCTTGTTTAGTCACTAGTTGAGGAAATGGAACCTATTGCAAGTAGTCAACGTTTTAAAGTAATCTAATTTTACTAATTAATTAGTCTGTTCAAACAAATTTTTCAATTTGAAAACTTTCGTTTGGCAAAAAGCGTAATATTGTATGGATTCGTATATTTTGAGACCACATTTTTCATACTTAATATCATAAGCTTATAAGTTATAACGTAATACTAACTGATTTTTTGTGTATCATTTTAATAATGGTGCCAGCTTCTATTTTCCCGGACCCTATCTTTCCAGTAGTGCATGCTACCAAACAATATCTGAGGCTCTTGGAGATTATCACTCTAAACCAGAGCAGATTATAGTCTTAGAACCCTTTAAACGTTGAAGATCTATTTACAATGAAAGTACAGTTCGTTTGAAATACCCAATAAATTTTATGATATAGCAAAATGTTTCTATCACAAAATCATTTCAGAAGTCGTCAAGAGTCGTGATCACTTATTCTTGATTCACTCTTGCCGGTTGTCGAGTGACGTATTCAATAAAGTTGACTTTATCAACCGCTATCGGCCTGCACTGTTCGCACATATGATTATCAGAATTTATAAATGATTATGTATTTACGTATTACTATTACGAAAGAATCGAGCATTAAATTTGATTACGTGTCCCTTATCAACGTTACAAAAGTACCTGATAACCGAGGTATTCTTTGGACGGCAATTTCAAAGGCTGAAGTTAATGGATGGGCATTTGTGGAGTAAGTTTAGTTCTCAGATTACATAATTACCTATTGTTCTACTTCCACGTGAACAAATTTTACATATTACTCACAATAACATTGACGCCATTGTAAATTGAGAAGCCGTAGTTTTTTATCTACCTATAAATATATTTGTTTTAATTTTTCAATAGAAGTAATTCTTAATTTTAAGGACGGCTTTGTATTAAGGAATGCGCGTTCTACAATGCTTATAAACGATCTAAGGCACTAGTATATAATTCCATACCTGCAAAATCTGACAGTAACGAAAATTCTACCATCTCAAAACTGTTTTACACTTCTTGTGTCACTAATATGGCAAAATAGTTTTCAACAACACACAAATGACATTATTGTAGTGTGATTTTTTGGAAATGTAGCCGTTTTCACAGGACGCTCAGAATAATTCTATATACACTCAAAAACATTAAATATTTTTCATCATAAAAGGTAACTGCGCCATATAGAGGCGTCCCATTATGCATTAAAAGTAAAAAAAGCGAAAATAGTGACGTATACGCTATTCTGCTAATTAGGTAGCGTCCATCGATTGTATTCTGTCAATCAGTAAATACCTACACAAAATAAACTAGCAAAAAGTTAATCATTGACGCTATGTATACACCACGCTGACGATCGGTTAACTCCGAAGCGGTGTGTTACTCGCTGATATCGATTTGTTTTAAGTTTGCTTGCAAAATTTTCGGGACGCTGAGCATTAAGGCCATTCAATCATGTATGAAAAAGTTGAGGGGAATATAAAGACTTCCTGCCCTTGCGTACGTCACCCTCGTGTGTTGAAACATTTAATAGTTTGTTAAGGTAAATTAAAATGAATTATTAGAGAGGATTCCTTGATTTATCGTAAAATGATTTTTATGTTTTTGGGAAAAATTGTTCTTATATAGAATGACGTTGAAACAATTGCGCTGGAACACACATAATAATATGGTAATGCAATTGTGTGCATATTTACAATTATTAATGAAAATTTACCCAGTTACTTAGAACTATTTAATTAACTTACTCAATTCTACATAAATAATGTATTATGTAAATATTTTATTCTAAATTAAATAACTTTATTTGTTTACGGAAGACGCCGTATTTAGTTATTTTTTTTATTCAACAACACATGATAAATAACAAGAATTTTCATCAGCTTTTTATACCTTATTTCTTATCATGTCTACCATATAAAGTCTTCATACCTGTAATAGATTCAATGGTCACCCACTCCACTTCAAGTAATAATCTTTTCAAAATCAAAGTCACCTTCTACATAATGCCAATTTTATCGAAAGAAAGATATTTTATTGTTACTACGCTTTTTATCTAAACTCTCACGCAATCAACAAATGCTTGAGCATATATTTCCACTAACAGGAAATGTACTAAAGAAAGGACCTTAATACGAAAACAAACCCATTTTATTTTCCTTCTTCCTATGAGTGCACCTGGTCTGTTTGAACACATACATAATAATAGATATCTTGGAACAAGTCCAAAGATTCACTTAGATGTCTAAGTGCCACTACGCGTCACCGTTTGAGACATTTTTATCTTTAGTAAAACGCCATGTTATGTTTACAGAAACGTGGATACTCTTTACAATACGACCTTGACATTTCATGGTGGGATGAGATACTTTAATGTCGTTTACTAGATGGTAAGCTTGATATTGAGTTATCCATTGATCACAGTGCCAGATATCGTCCTGTAAAATGGGGAGTTATAAGCACTTGTGTTTCTGAAACGCTGGTGTACCATTTCCAAAAAGCTTTGGTGGTTAATAAATTCATAAAAATAACTAGCAATCATTTAACGACCGATGTAAACAAGCCAAGTTTGTTTATATGATCTCACGCAACTCATTTACACATTCGGCGCGTATCACGACGCCTATTTTAACCGATATTACACATTCGATGTGTATTGGGATTATATAAATATTAACACCAGTGGCGTGCATTGATATTATGAGTAGGGTATGCAAAGTGAGTGGCACTAATTTATATTTCGCAATAACAATAATTTATATTTTTGACAAAAACTGAGTGTTGTTTTCTAATCAATCTGTCGAGGAAAATGCCAGTGGGAATAATTTATTATGTTTGTGATTTTCCGGGTCGTCTGGACGCACAGGATATGCACTCCTTAAGAATAACTCAACCCATCTGGTGTAATGGTCGAGACGTTGGTTGCTATACCAAGAGTTCCGGTTCGATCCCCGAGCAGTACAAACATTTGTGTGCATGAACATGTCCGTTTGTAATGTAAGGGGTTTCTATATATAATATGTTTATTTGCAAATATATATATATATATAAGTATGTATATCAGTTGTTTAGTACCCATAACACAGGTTTCACGCTAACTCGGGGTAAGATGGCGCTGTGTGAATGTCATAATTATCAGCACGACTTCACGCACAACCTTTGAATCTCTTCGCAGGCGTGCGCAGGTTTCCTCACGATGTTTTCCTTCGCCGTAACAACGTCGGATAACGTACATATAATTTCAAAAATTCGAAAACACATTGGTACGTGGCGGTATTTGAACCTCAGCCCTCCCGGTAGAAGGGCAACAGTCCACACCATTGAGCCACCGACGCGTGAATGTCAGTGGATATTTCTGTATTTGCACATACGGAGGGCACGCGACTGGTTGCCAATGGCGACATACCTGTAGCGCCTTCAGCATGGGCACCTTGTCGAGCAGCTCCTCGTACAGCTTGCGCTTCTTGAACGCGCTCTTGAGCAGTATACGACGGAACGTGTGGCGGTCCATCGCCCACAGCGCGCCGGCCGTCTGCGCCCGGACCGACGCCGCCCGGGGCATGTTGTACATAAGCGCCAGCTCGCCGAACGAGCCCGACCCTTCGTACGTGTGCACCACCTGCATCGATGCATCAGTGTAATAATAAATATGGCCAAGCGCGAATCGGACTCGCCCATGGAGGCTTCCGCAGCAGCAAATAACATAAAACAAAATAATTTTCATGTACTTAGGCACCTACTACAACTTGAATAAGAAAAAATTGTGGTTCACCGTCTATGACGTATAAAAAAACAACACACCAGAAATCGTTCAAACTGAATTTCGTTGTTAGATTTTATGGTCATGTACATCATATTTTTTTTATCAATCCCATTTTATCAACACTTTTTTCAACTTGGGAAGTTACCGTGTTAACCCATTAAATAATTCGACCGTCAAATAAAGAGAATAGACATTCTATTGTCCATCTAAGTGCCTCTGACATTCAAAAGGTTAACAAGTGAAATTGCGGGCAGGCAAAATAGGCAATTCGACAGTGCATTACCAACTAAAAGAAGTACGGAACCCTTCAGTATGTTACGAGTATATATTTTAGTGGACTTTGGTCCAACAGTCTCGATTGTGAAATGTAATTATTCCAGAATAATTTTATAACGCAAGCACGGACCGATCACCTCGTACGTGTGCATCATTTGTATGCATCATTCGTTTTTTTTAACATTTAAATTGTGGCCGTTACGATGGCCGTAAATCGGAATTCACTAGACTATGTATGATTGTCAGTACAAACAAAAACAACACAATTGCCTCGCTACGAAATAAATAAATAAATATGATCTACAATAAAAGAGACACAAGTGTGTATACTGTAAATACATTGACAATAGTTTCATACAATAATCTGCAAGAAGAAATAACAGCATCATTTTAAAAAGAAACTTTTTAAAATATGTACGAGATGTGATTGACCCAGCCTTTAGAAACACTAGTCAAGGGTTGGCATGATAACAGATCACAATTCACTCTAATCCGAACGACTTCCTTTTTTCGGTAAAGGCCTACTTTAGCTGGTCGCAAGATGCAGAGGTGGCTAGAACCCATGACATATTATCAAAATAATACTTTGTAACTCCATCACTAATCCATTTTTCTGTGTGTGAACCATCTCTCGAACTATGTCAAGCATACACAATCATTAAAATTTATAAAAAACTGTACATTATGTAATAAACTAAGTGGCAGATATTGCCCAGTAAAGAAGAGTTTTGCAGTTAGTAAAATTACCAGCTAAGAGACAGTTTGTCGTCGTATGACTTGTCGTCTCGTGTGAAGAGCGCAGGGCGATGTTGATGGAAAAAAAATTATCTTAACACTGCTTCTGTCATGGTTAGACGTAACACTTACCACTGAGCGACCTGACTGTCATGTTCACTTTAAGTTATAAGAAAAACAGTAATCGGTTACTATTAAAATACCTTCTCAACGCGATCGTCTCCGGTGACCAGCACGTCGAACACGCCGTTCTCGATGACGTAGAAGTTGTCGCCGTCATCTCCCTGCCGGATCACGTACTCGCCGGGTTCGGCGCGCTTCTCGAACATGGCGTCCAGCACCTACACACATTATATTATAATTAAATAAAAATAAATTTTTTCTTGTATGTAACAATGATCTTAAAAAACTATGTAAATAAACGATGCGATACAAAAATATGGTCATAAAAAAATCAGGACCTTTTACTTTTTTAAACATAATAAATAGGTATCTTTTTCAACAAGTTGCACAGCAGTCAACAGTTAAACATTTTTTTTTGGTTTCGTGGCGATCGACTCATGCTATGTGTGAAGATTATGTATAAATTAAAACATTGAATAATAATGTTACGGCTTATATCGTGGATGTCAGTGGATAGATGCTATAGTAGTTAACAGACCAGGATATATGCTATAGGGCACCTAAACTATACAAACAAAAGGCCGCTTTTCCAACACTAACCTAAATCGTGTGGTGTTACAATCATTCCTTTTTTTCAGCCCTGCTAAAACAGGAACTAATTTCTCTAATGTACATTTTAATAACGATATTTGTGACCCCTAATAGATATTGTATAATATACTCCAAAGAATAATGACGTCATCTTAATAAACTGAGCGATGGTACCTATTAATTCAGGTTATGTCGAGGCAGAAACACAACGCTAACTCGATGCACGTAGGAAACTTTGTTAAGTGTATGAGTACGTAAAGCATACGTCGGTATACGTCGTAGTGAAAATCATGTACCCATACATAAAGTCCCTAGATCTAACATTCAAGACATGTTAGATAACATTGTTTGTAACTTGAACTTGTTAGCGTAAGGATTTTCAGTGAATCCTTTAACTTGGATTTACCACCTGCTACTCTTAACTAAAGGATAAACAATATCGTATTTTTGAGTTATTTCTAGTACACATAATTTAATTATTTACAATGAAAATTGCTATTCAAAGAAAATTATTATATTAATGACAAAATATATAAACTTTATTGTGTCATTGTTTTAATATAAACGTATTCTTCTGGTCTGCGTTCCTTACACATAAAAAATTGTTTTCTAATCATTGCCAATAATATAGGTTAACTGCAGTAAGCATTTTGTTAAAGACATAATACCGATATTAAATATTAAATTACAAAAGCACTGAGCTGTGTCGTGTTAGTATTAAATAATCATGTAAATCAATGTTGTGTTTATGGACTTACATTGATACGTGATCTACATTCCGATCGATCATCGCGACGATCATCATAAATGGCCGACTGCCAGTTTCTACTTCTTTAATATAATTTAAATCGTTACGATCTATCGTATATTGAACAAATATGAAATTCATATTTAATTATGAAAACGTAAAAAAATGATGCCTATTTTACTTCTATGGTTTACTTCTATGGTTTATTTCTATTGGCGGATGCCTCACAACTTCACCGGTCAAGTAGCGAGCGCAGATAGCCCTCAATCTTGAGACAATAGGCCAATCACGGAGTATGTCAATTTGTTAGATCCTTAGTGTTAATCAGCAGAACATCTTCTTGAACAGAATTATCAATTCCAGTTTTGGTAGGCACATTGATAAAACCGTGAGTCAATTAGTTTTACAAAATAGCAATAAGCAAGTGGTATTTTTTACAATATGACTTAGCTAAGGAAAACATTAAGAAAAAATGTTTAATGTAAATCATAAGAACTGTGCCATACTTATATGTCGGCTTTGCATTAAATTATTAAAATTCTTTTCCATACTGTCTGGTCTCTAATAAGAATGTCGACATGGGATGGGATTCATGTTATGTATTCTAAGTAACGTATGCTCGCTGTATACTATCGCAGTCCTCTGTAGCTCACAGGTTTCCTATATTGCTACCAGACATACCAGTCCTATTCTTATACAGCCTCCACAAGCGGCACACCTATCCAGTATTTACTTACAAATCAATACGCAATGCTTTATATTATATCTCGTGTGTAGGACTTGTGTCCAGAGTTTAACTAAGCCCTGCCTTTAAATGGTTAATCGCAGTTAATAGAACAACAACACTTTGTTCCCAATGCGAGTTCCCGTAGGAGTTACGTTCACGTTCTATTCTTACATTCCCAATTATACTTTTTGGCAATGAAACAAGGCCTTTAATGATTTAGTTCCACTTAAAACTTAAGTGCGATCTCTCTAGATCTATTGCAATAAACTTCATGTGAAAACTAACTACAGTTCTGTTTGAATGTGGCTATAGACGCAAACTATTGTTTGATATCGCTTTGAAGTCGTTGAATAGTGTTGTTTGACATAATAGGAAATAGTCAAATTCAAAATCTAAATTTACAAACATCTGGGGTTTTACCGCCATCTCTTAAAACAGTATTAATATAAATAAACGTCAGCATATTTGTACCAAAAAAGGGGAACATAATTATGATGCATTGTAAGTTTGATTTTATAACAACTACCTCTGCCACGCAGTTTTAGATTATTTCCCGCAGTAAAATGTAGTCTACGTGCTATTCCAGGGTTTAAGCTAACTCCATACTAAATTTTATTGAAATCACGTCAGCCGTTTAGATGTAAAGAAGTGACAAACACACACAAAATTTCGCCTTTATAATATTAATGTGATTGTATGATTTCAAATATGAATCATTAGTACGCCCTTAATAAGATATATCAGGTAATCCGTTTTAGTTCAGAGATTTAATTACATGATTGTGTAAATATATGAGGCTGTCATATATAAATATCTACTATCTGATTAATTACCAAAAGCGGGTCTTACTGGCTGTAGCTAAATTCAATCCAATCCGAAAATAAGTCAAGGAAAAATGTAACATGAAAATTTATGATTTTTTGTCAAAGCGGATGGCTATTACGCCCAGCCTCTAACCCTAAGTAGTTAGATACATGAAGATTTCTTAAAACATGGTCATCGTTGCAGCCTAATATTTCAACTGCAAAATGTGGGCCGTCCATAACGACACGTGGGGCGATCCCTATAATTCGTCAACCATCAGGTTGGGGATCGGCATACGCTTCTTAAGACAGGAGACAGTAAAATAATAGCTTGTTACATATTAATGAGTTGGTCGTCATCGAGACGTACACGTCATCGTCGACTATCGTCGTAATCGCCATCTTTGTAATTTCCGCACATCCCGCCAATGCGAGGTCAGTCGAACATCAAAATTCAAGAGTTGACCCATTGTTGGTACACATGCTTAATATAATCAAATACAGTCCACCGAGCATCTGTTGCGCCATTTTTATTGTTTATTGGCCCATGTACATCCCAGACATGTTGGTGGGTGAAGAAAAAGCTGTTTACCCTTTCCTGATGCATATTATTATTGACAGTGATTGCTGTATACTATGTCTTGATCTTAATGTCATAATAAACACGCAACTACGCTCACTAATCGCATTTTAAGTTTACGGATGCATTACAGCCTTCAGTGAACTGACTACTTCTACTACTACACTACTCTGACTAGGTTCTCTGAATTATTTCATAAGGAAATATATCATAAATTAATTTTTATATGTATTGGGTAAAAAAATATTAAGGATGCCTTTATACTGAAACCTGAAAGTTCCTAGCACCTCTATCTCACCTATTTATGCTACTATAAATATACTCTGTTAGTATAGGCGAGTGGAGTGCTCTCCATATATGCAAATAAGCAGTACGTACCCTTTGCGTCCGTATCCGGGAAATAGCCGACATATTTCTTCCCACTTAGTCGCCCCTTTTCCTCTACAGATTTGAAACCATAGGCGACCTGCTGTCATCAACAGCACACAATTTGACAAAAATGTAAATTATTTACTGTCTATGTGATAAGTGCCATTCACTTAGCATGCTCTACTCATAATCTCTGTGCAAGCCACTGGTATAGCCAATGATAATACCTTTAAGTCTAAAGTAGGAAACTGCAGTGCGGCTTATAGCTTAATCGCTACCAATATTTAGTAAAAACAAAACAAAACCTGCTGCATTTGCTGGGCATCGAGCGAGCGGAACAGCAGGATACCGCGAACCGCCTCCGCCAGCCGCGCCCTCTGGGCGTCCGACTTGGGGAACACGGCTGGCGCGCCCTCGTCCGAGTCATCCTCCTCCGGGTCGTAGGTCTCCGCGAAGACCGACTTGCGACGGTTGTTGAAGCGCGCCACCGGCGGCTCTGTTGACACCACAAACTGTGACTCACAAGACAACAGTAACAAGATGGTATAGTACGATTCGCGAAAGATGACAAATGGTGGCCTTCTTCGCAAGATGAAGACTAGTTCAATGATAGTGAAACAATATAATTATTATGAAATATAATTAGAATATCATAAGCGTAAAGAAAATACAAGAATTTCCGTCGTCACCGCCACCGCACTTCCAAAAGAACCAAAAAAATGACTAGTGGTCATCTTTTGGAAATCGTACTATAACTGTTCTAGTCAAGCCTAAAAACTGAAGTTCCGCCGAGTTCTCTTGGCGACCCTGTTATAGGTGTAGAGCCGCTAGTCGAGTAACCAGCGTATGGCGATTTCCTCCTCAAACAAAGACTACGTTACCGACAACGCGACTATGCTATGGAAGTTCTTGACTTGTACAGTAAATACTTTTAAGGTGCGCCAATTGCCCAGTATACCCGTGGCCATCTGCGGCCAAAAGAAGTCAGAAAGAAAAAGGCTTGTAGCAATTGGTGACCCTATAGCAAACAAAATTCACAAAATTTTTGAATTCGCACAAAAAATCTAGGTAACTTCGAGTACTCCAGTTTTGGACTTTTATCTTTAATACTTCACTTTCTTTAATGTTTGTGAGCTTGTCTCTGCAGATGGCCACAGCCTCATTCATTGTTGAGCAGGCCCCCAGGACCTGGTCACTTATACATATTGAAACTTTAAAGTCTTTTATATCTAATAATGCCTAAAGATAATTAGCTTTAAATTTTACCCAATGTGTAAGCTTTTCAAATACCTAACCCTGCTCATAGATAAACACAAACTGTTTGTCAGAGCTATGCAAACTAGCAACAGATAAGGAACTAAAATAAGGGGCAAGTGCGAGTGGTCATTTACAACAATCAGTGTTTATACCATTGCAAGTTCAAGGACATCATCTTTATTTCCATAATACAGCTTTGATAAGATTACTTTTTACCTTATACCAATACAACAGTACTTATATAGTTATATATTTTTATTGTGTCACATTGACACCTAACGCGTTTTGGAATAATTTAAAAACATCCTTACTTAATCCATAGCCAATAACATACTATGCTGCACATTTATTAATTGATAGTTTTTTTTTTAATCCTGGAAGACTAACCTAAATCATTAAGCACTTTATTGATTGATGTGAGCAGAATAAGGAAAAAAAATTACCAGCATCATAACTAGTGCACAAATACCTTTGCCTTTGATTTTATACTTAACACATACATACATGTAACTTGTATCATTGACAGTTATAAATAAATAAACCCAAGGCCTTTTTGCTAATCCCTTGATAAGAGTTCAATGGATTTATTTAACATTGGATGTGTGTACTACTTTCACTTTGTAGAAGTGCAACCGTAGATATAATATAAAAATAATATACTTCGATATGAATGAAAAAAGAAGCCCCCATTTTTGTATAAACAGTGTAATGTATATGAATTACAGAACTGTGTTATATTCAAAATGTCTACAAAACTGCTATGATATCATCAACTGATCCAATCTGTCATACTAAATTCATGTAATCCGATTTATATTCTGATGTATTATCTACTTATTATTAGCTTGTCTGTTACATAACCTAGTTAATTTTAAACATATGTTAAAGCTTATACTGACACATATAATAATATGTACTTATGAAAACAATTGTTTTGATTTTCAAAGTAGCGAACAAAACAACTTTTTATGAAAAATACAAAAGCGTTTAAAATGAGTCATTAAGTAGTAAATGTATGCTATAATGATGCTCTTACTACAAGTAGGTACCAGCATTTTAACAATGAAGCATTTCTTGCGCAAACACAACTCAAGGCCTGGTTAGCACCTGTAAAATTCATTGTGCTGGTATATCACTAACTGTCATTACGTTTACACTGCCTAGTTCATTTTATATAACACATGAAAAAAGAGACCAACATCTGGTTTAATTCAAAATGTTAAAGTCAGTGGCTGACATGGGAAAAATAAGCAATCTCATCATCACACAACTTCAAAGCATCAAAAACAAACACACAAATGGGATCAGTGTAGTAAACACTGAAGGAAATTTATGCCTCTCCAAACAGTTCTCTTTAGGTCTAACATTAATTTAGTTTTAAAGCATATTAGTAATTCAAACTAGTTCTGCGTAAAATTTGTCAATATAAAATAAAACTCATTACATTAAACAATCACTAAAAACTCTTATTATTTGCACTAAACCATGCTCATCATTAGAACTTACTGTATCTGCCCAGTTCACCTTATTTCACTTGGCAACAGTCAACATAATTCACTAAAAACTTGTATTATAACGTAAATAAAGTTATATCATTGAATCTGAAATGGCAGAATGCCAAACATTGAAAGATTACTACTGCTGGCTATAGTAGAGGTATTTATAATTATTTTGATCAAGCTTAAATACAAGGGAAATTTAAAAATAAAGTGATAGCACAAGTCATCATTATATTTTACAGCAATTATGGAGATATTTTGAAGTTCCAGTCATAGCAGTAATTAATGTCCTGGACATAATTATATTGCATCATGTTTTGATGATTATAAATTGTATATTCAGCTTAGTATAAAAAATTGTTTTAAATTTCTGAGAATATTTATATTAGTTTATATATTGCTTATAACTGAGCTTAAAGTTGTAAATAAGGTACATTTTGGGTAAACCTATTTCAGTGAAATGAACATAATTATGACAAAAAAATATTTTGTATTAATTTTACTTAGCATATGTAATGCTAAGTAGGTACTTCACATTTTAACAGATCATTCCTGTCTTTCTCT
>PQWD01011271.1:0-15052 GCA_019425675.1 Leucinodes orbonalis
GTTTTACTATTTTCTTTTTTTTTAATGCATAGGTAGGCAAAGGAGCAGACAGTTAAATGGACTCTTGTAACTAAAGGTGCCACGCACGAGAGTGTAACGAACCTTTACAAAGGAAGATGGAGAAGGAAATATAGGGAGTGGGAAAGGGGTTAGGGCCTTGGGTAACCTCACTCACTAGCGAATAAATGCTAAGCGTTTATACGCTGGTTATCTGTGAGACCGAGAAAAGGGCAATATTCTGTAAACTTATTATACCTATTTAGCCATACTTCTTACACTTTGTAGACATCTCCATTATTACCGGGTATAAAAGACCTAACATCTGTTGTCTCGACAACGAGAAACGAGGGTGTCGGGCGCATTGTGGCATTGATGGAGAATAATACTTGTCTATCAGTTTTGCTCTCCTTCAATGCCGCTCTGGCATGGTCAGGCGTATCACTTACCATCAGGTGAGCGTCCTGACCGTCCTGTACAATTTGTAAGATAATGTTTTTTAACAAAACCAAAACATCATAATTATATAACGTTCACGTCTATCGAATTGGTGTAAAATATATATAATAATATATATTATTATGGTTTCATTAAAAGCGGAGCATTTACGAACGTGACAATGTAATTTCAATACATGCCTATTAATCAGTATGAAAGCGAAAATGAAACGTTTAAAAGACTACATTACGGTTATGTATATTACATGAAATCTCGTATTCTTATCCAAGCAATGCATTAGTATACGTATCCCTTACTATTTACAATACGAGTGACATTTTAAAGTTCCTAATACATACATCATATTATTGCGTAATTATTATTATAAAAAAAATATCACAAAACCCGACTGCTGAAAATTTCCCACTGGAAATGGAAGAATAAGCTCCACCATATAGTGAAAACATTACGATTATACTTTTCATGCTATTGCAGGCGGGAGATAAATCTTCAACGACGACGACCAATGTGATGAAATGGTCGAGACGTCGGCTATTGCACCAAGGGTTCCGGGTGCGACCCTCGGGCAGTACAAACATTTGTGTGCTTGAACATGTCTGTTTGTACTGGTCTGGGTGTTTACTATGTGTGTTTTTACAAAAAAAGTATATTAACGACGACTAAACGTGTCTCGAGATAACATTTTTCGGTCACCCATCCAATGAACGCCATTTCGATAAATGCTCGAAAGCTAACCGCTACGTCATTGCGATCTGCCTCAATGTCTGTGGGATTTGTTAGTAAGTCATCATCATTCCAGCCTTAAAGTCTATTACTGGAGCTGGTTCTGTGGTTTACTCTATCTATGGCTGACTAAGTAACATGACAAAATTCCTTTAAGCCGCCTACGACACCGCTTGATGGACCGACTTGCGAAACGTCGCTGGTGGAGACAGGATGAGATAAGCGACGGAAGTGCCTCAAAATGGGAGAGATCTATGTCAAGCAGTAGACAATGGGTTGAAAAGAGAGAGACAGTAACCATTTCACGTTTTTAAAACTGAGGTATTAAGGTAGTTCCGTCTGCAAATAGCTAGTTATAAATGAACTTACACGTCACTGCGAAACACAGATAAGTAGCAAGCGATTACAGCTTATCGGGTTAGCAAATTCCGTTCATGAAAATATACATTTTAGACTTATCAAGTTATCATATTGTTCCTACAATAGCAGCAATAAAAAAAGAAATATATTTTTTCCATCCGTTTTTAAACTACAGAGGACTCTCTCCCTTCAACCTATCGCAGTCCACTGCTGGACATAGGTCTCCTCCATTGTGCGCAAGATATCCCTCCCAAATCCCAAAGAGGACTGTTAATGTAAAAATAGTTTATAAGAATGAACCACTCGCCACAAAACTTTAATATCCCTTTCTGTTTACATTGTATGTTTTAAGAATTCGCTAAAATATGAACATGTATGATATACCCGTATGAAAATCTGATAGTGTTATTTATATACAGATAATCTACCGACGGTTACACAAACAAGCGGTCCCTGCTCGTAGGTGTTTTGTTTAGTTCATTGACCATTGCAGTTGTCGCGTTACACAAACAACGCTTTCGATAAGTCCCGATTGTATGTCACGCTATGTCACTGACACCGCAATGCCTTGCAGGTTCCTCGACGGACACGATACGCTATCTAAATAAATATTCCAAAACCCATTGAACAATTATAAATAAGATGTTACCGAAAAAACAACGTTTTTTTAATAATAACCTAACAAGCGGCATTCACATAAGGAATCGAAAGTTCGGATACGTAACGCACACTGAGAGTTTTAATATTAACCCAAAATCCACGTGACTATAAAATTTCGGTTATCAACCGAACTGAAGCATTAAATTCTAAAATATCATTAATAAACTAAAGAACACAAAATATATACACTTTATTTAAAAAAAAATCTTATTACAATACAAAAACACATAGACGACTTTATGAGTATATTTTAGAGTTGTGGACCCATGGAACAACTATTTTAGAATAATGTTGGACACTCGTGTTTGAGTGTTTATGCTACATCTGATATGCGTAGAGTGGCATGAGAGACATTGATGCTATCGCTACTACACATTTTTAACAGCTTTCTCTGCATGACCAAAAAATAAAATATTTTAGCTGCTTAACTTAAAATAATGCTCAATTAATTTACAAATGTAATCCATGTAGACTCAAATTATATCGTAAATTATAAGTGGAATTTTTACTAGATATATACATTCTACTACATGCAAGTGATACATTGTAGGTAGACGATAACCAGCCGTCCTATGATTTAACAGAAGATTCTGCAATCTATTGATCCTTCTTGGGAGGTACGAGGAGCGAGATACTTCCAGACAACTCGATTCGCACGCTCAGTCGTAGCTTGCATTACTTGTATTGAATAATATTATATTAGTTATAGCTGTTCACCTCTCGCATATCCTCATATTCACGTCCTTTTAATCTCTTTCAGTGACAACTCACTTATGTCATACATTATCGCTGGCATATATCTTTAAAGTACCTTCTTAATAATATTTTATTATAACTACTAAGTGGTAAAATGGCATTTACAAATTTTTGGCACTTTTACTTGTTGATAGACTAAATAGATATAGTAGCATAGCTTGTTACAAAGGCATTTTGGCATTCTTCCTTGTAGTTCACTTCACCAGCACAAGTCGCCAGATGGCTTTAAAACTTTGATCTTCAATTAGCGAATCAGAGTGTTTTCAACCTGAAAATCGGACCCAAAAATCAGCCTGTAATTATCATCGGAGCTAACATAGCATTGCATATTGCATGACATGTTGGCATCCAGGAAGTAAGAGTAACGTGGATTGCACTTTGTCAGTGAAATTATGTCGGGGGCTTAGTGTATGTCGACGCTGAGGCTAACGGTACCAAAAGGCCAGTTGTCAGCGCATGAGCGTTTCGCCTCAGTATTATTTGCATTGCAACTAGTGCTCTAACTACATCTACCCTAAACCCGTTATTGATTCACTAGGACATAGGTATAGAAGTAGTTTAGATATACATGTATGTCTTTATTAATCCGCGAAAGCCATACCTATATAATATATTGAAGTTTCTTCATTTCATATTGGTATATTACCTACTTATTATTTTTAGGATTATATTATAAATAATCTTATAAAAACACAATATTGAATTTCGGCTTAGGTTCTAGTTTGAAATAATTTAATATAGAGGGATTAAAAGGCGAATATAATATTGGTATAGGCTAAATTGTCTCTCGGTTGACTTAACTAACGATCGATATTGGCGGCTTGAGGGCCGATCCCTCGCGTAAATGGAAACGTGTCGTAGGGAAACACCCTGATTCAGAAATGAGAGAGCCTTACGAATTCCACGGCGCCAAAGACACTCCACATATAAGATTTATACAATGTTTATATAATTTTTAATATCTAAAGCTTAAAATGAATTATATGAGTTTCCGGAAAAAAAAACTAATTTAATAATTTCCTCGGATATTTATCGAATTTTGTAGGATTCTACACCAGGGATAAATTGTATTATTTTACACCTACATATTCGGTAATTTATTAATTTGATACGTCTCGTGGTAATTTTAAAATTTTCCGAATATCCTTCCGCACAAGATTCTTAAAGTTTTGACCAATCACAGCAGAGTTTTTATTTATACGTTTTGTTCAAAATGCAGTGATGTCGATGTTGACAGTGGCAATGCTGCCTAACTATAAATTTATTAGTTTCGATTATCCCAATACTAAAAACATATTTTTTGCGTAGGACAGACTGGAGGATCGTGTAGTACTGTAAACAGAGCGGCACCACCAGTGCCCAGGCACAGAGCGTGGACTCTGGGGGGCGCAAAAATGGCCAGACTAAAAGCAGTTACCTAATATTATTTGTTAATCTGATAAATTCCCGGCCCCGCTGCGACTCTCGATTCCAGCACATACGTGCCTACATTCCAGTAGCACCAAAATTGTTACCACCATTTAGATACAACAAATTTTTTAACAGCAAACGAGTACATCAGGGTTGGCAAAAACATTTGCACTGGTTAACTTGCGTTTGAGTTTTAGTGGGTGACACTCAATAAAACTGTAACCCACTGTTGGTTGCAAATAAAAGCGAAGAGTGTACTTCACATAAGACGCATTTATAGAAGCCCGCACAGGTATTTTTTGACTGTAGGAACGCTCCAGACTTAGGTGTGTGTAGAGTTGCCACCCGTCCCGATTTTGCCGGGATAGTCCTGATTTTGAAGGCATTAGTGTATGAAGAAAGCCATAAAAGAATAGTTGTTACACTAGGGTAAGAAAAGTTATCATGCGTTTCTTTTTTCGATCTGTTCCGGATTGAAGAAGTCAATTGGGACTTTATGTGACTCAATGGTACGTGATGATACAGGGAGACGTAATTTTTTTTTGCGTCGCTATTATGTGGATCGCCGGTAAAAGAATCGTTGAAGAAGAAGCGGCTTGAATCGTTGACGACACAGATCTTACTGACCAGCTGGACTCTCTGAGTTTGCGTAGAGATGTGGCATCTCATTGGCATTCTCTACCGCTTGTATCACGGGGAGTGCTCAGATGAGCTGTTCGGGCTTTTTTCTGCGGCTGAGCTCCACCACCGTACATATCGGAAGAACTCCAAATTTCATCCTCACCACCTGGATGATTGGTGATTTTCCACAGTTTGATTCTGTCGTCATTTTCTGCCACGTACGACAAAACTGTGGAATGAACTTCCTCTGGAAATATTTCCGGAGTGGTACGACCTGGCGTTCTTCAAAACAAGAGCGTACACACTTTTAAAGGGCTGGCAACGCATTTTTGGGACCTGAGATCTTGCAAATGTTCATGGGCGGCGGTATCACTTAACATCAGGTGAACCGTATGCTCGTTTGCCTTCAGTTCAATAAAAAAAGGCTTTTGCAAACAACCACTTACACTAGTATCAATGAGTTTGTAATACCACAAGCATGAGGACTATCAACATTACATTTTGCTTTTTGGTAGGTACAAGCAGACATGTTCGACAACCCAGTAACCTTACGTAGTAAGACTTGTTAACCCTTTAACTGCCAATGACGCCTTAAGGTGCCGGACACAATAGATTTTATATTGTGTCTGGATTCCCAGCATTCAATGGGTTAACCTTTATGTCAAATCAGTAATCAGTTACATGTCACAAGGTAGGGTTGTAAGGCATACCTCTAGAGTAATGCTCAATACATGACTTTTTACATCTTGCTGGCAAATGTTATGTAACATTTATAGTTGCAATAACTCAAAACAATTAACACATTGGATGCCATGGATGTCAACTTTTGGGGTGACAGACAATTGCATTTATATTATGTCTTGTTTTGTGTATACCAGAGGGCTTACAGACATCTCTTAAAATAGTATTACAATAATATTACTTCATCTTGTGTGGTACAAAACTGATGACTTTCATTATAGTTATACTATTTTAGCAGATGGTGGTAGCACCAATGGTTAATAAACTGGTGGTGTAGAAAAAGATAGGTAAACTTTATTAAATGGAGAATGAAATACATTTCTAGTGTGTGGTATTCAAATGTAATTATTTAAGGGTTCTGGGTTCAATCCCTAGGCAGTACAAACATTTGTGTGCATGTCTGGGTGTATCTATGTATAATAATCAGTTGTTACCCTAACTACAAGCTCCTTGCTTAATATGGGGCTAGATGGCGCTATGTGGGTGTTAGTAGATATTTATTTATTATTGTATCGAAGTATACACCATAGATATAGGATATATATCATAGATGATGGGCTAAAATAGCGATTAAAAACATATACCTATACTCCTCACAGGATTTGCATAGGTGAAATTGAGAAACACCTGCGTATGTTGGTATGTGTAGGACGCATTGCTCAAAGACTTGTTTTTATGCATTATAGAATCTTTGATGTGAAGACCTGACTTGTCAAATGTCGCCCAGCCCAACTGATTCCTCCTAGCTTCCCTCACAAAGTTGTTTTGGTCAAGTTGGATAGTTTGGTCTAAGTAAACATATTCTTGCACAACCTCAAGAAGGATGCCATCGATGCTTACATAATAGTAATCTCCGTGAGAAACCACAGCCTCCATATCAAGAGCCAAATATTTAGTATCTATGCTATTATCAGCACATTATCAGTATTTCGAGATACCATAACTATCGATAAAATATAATAATTCAATCCCATCACTAGCAAATTCATCAATCAAGTTGTGACAACGTACGAGGTAATGAAACGACTCGTAACACATGTCTCATTCTCACCCACTATTAAATACCTTAAGGAAAAAAGGAATGAAGATATGAAGTGCAGTTGTTATTTTAGTTCTCCTTCCAGTGAGTTATGGTTCCAAGGTATACACCAATCAATTTAAAAACTGATTTGTCATTTCTGTTGTCAGTTACTTAAATGACAGAATTGAGTCTTATGCATTAAAAATATGATTGTAGAATACTACTTACCTCCATTGTATTAAATCTTTGTTGTATTAGGTCATTTGAAGGAGAACTTAAGGTAACTTGAGATTGGTGGGTAAGAAATTAGTTTAGCAAATATTAAAATTCTGACCCCAAATATGGTTTATGCAATTTAATAACTTTTGTTTTACAATATACTTAAATGGTCAAAAATTTTATGAAAATAATTGTCCCCACAAACAACAGTGTCTATTGTCTTCCAACATGCTAAACACAACATTCTGTAAGGGTTAAATTATTTTAAAATAAAAAAAATATCTTATTTCAAGCAGAAGTAAAAGTCTTATTGAACACCAATAGAAATTTACTAGGCATGTTTCAAATTATTATTCAACTTTTATGGGACGGTATTCTGAAATAATTTGAATATGTTCTTTGTAAATTTTGAATTTAATGTTATGAGAAGAACCATTCTGGGAGATGAAAACAATGCTTTTCAACCATGATTATTTCAAAGCTTACCGTAATCTGTCAACAACAGCCTGGCGTTTTGGGGGCAGGATCATTTCCTCCATAGGCTGCAGCATGTTAGGCGGATGCTGGGCGGGCGAAGCGCCAGGCAGAAGACTGCCCGCGCCCCCACCTCCCACCAGGTGCTCCACGGTGACGACTTGAACACTTCACGTCTGCTCCCCCATACTGTCTCAATATACACTCCACCAATGGTCTTCTCAAGTACTACACCTTAAGTGTGACAAGAACTCTATTAAAAAATTACTATAGCTCGTCCTGAACACTCTCACTATATTCATATTGACACCAAGTTTGTAACTCAATTGTTCTTGACGAATCAACTTTCGTCAACTTTGATAGGTTTTACAAATTCAAATTAAAATCAAAGTGGCTAGTAAATATTACTATATGCTGCTGCCAATAACGTAAAACGTCTGAAACTGTTGTTCAAATAAAAACACGTCGGTGTTTTGATCAAGTTATGAAGTAATACACAAATGTACACATCCAATATCTTTAATTCTGCTTCACAAATGCTAGTGTTTTATATTGCCATTCAAAATCTGTTCAAATATTCGAACTCACACAACCTATTTAATTTTATCAACAGTTCACAAAAAAAACACAATAATGAATTCGTTAATCACAAAAATATTGCAAATGTTCTCAAACATCAACTGACGGACGCTTCTTGCTCGCTTTGGCTTGACGGCGATGTGACGCAAAGGACAAAAGTAGCCAAAATCCAGTTGCCAGTAAATTATACTAAATTAATACAGTACTTAAACAAAACCAAAAAACAATAATTATATTTGTAAGTAAATGTTATTCAGATTACTTCAGCAAACATGTATAAAGGCACAACATAAAAATCTTTAATCTTGAACATCATATAAAACACATTAAAGATGAAAAGATATGATTTAGAAATCTATATACCTGTGGCAGATACTAATAGAATTTTCTATCAAAATTTTTCAGTACTTTGACAAGTAGTTTTGTATATGAAATAGATTGTTGTTTTACCGTGCCTCTGTGTCGTGCCATGATGAAGTGCCCGTTGTCGTGGAAATTCGAGGATAATATTATTGAACATAGGTATAAGTTAATTTCACCTTTAAAAATAATTTACAGTAAAATGAATATCAAAATTTATCTCGTTGTTTTGCGTTAAACAGTAACAAACATATATCCATTACATTAATTCTAGAGAAGAAATGAATTGCAATAACACTACTAATCTAGGTGGTAGACTCGATACTTAGTGATCTAGGTACCACCGGAGTGCCAGATATGATACCGTGAAACAGGAGTGTTATGCACTTTTGTGTTTCGGGATGAGGGCACTGTAGCTAGTGAAATTACCGGGTATAAGAGACCTATCATCTGTTATCTCGGGTGACGGTCGCAGTGCGGCATTGATGGGGAATAATGCCGCTCTGTCACGGTCTGGCAAATCACTTACCATCAGGTGACCGTCCAGACCATCCTGTACACTTATAACATAAAAAAATATATTGACGAGGTACGTTACATTAAGTAACAGAGTATAAACTATTTCAGGTAGATGAGCCAGCGCTGCAGTGGAAGTTATATTCAATATACCATATTGCAGGGGAACACAGTCCACCAGTTCCTAAACATGATTGGGTTTTTACTTTTGAAATCAAATTCTGACTTCAACTTTCAGACTCAGTACAGATATAGAATTCTTCTTTAAAACACCATAAGCAAATCGATATCTGTGTGCTTTTAGGTTATTTTTTACTACAGGATATTTTAATCTTATAAAACGGGTAATTAATACCGCGGGGAACAGTTATAAATAAAATGACGGTGTTCGCATAGTTAATAATAAATAAATGAAAGTTACACTTGGTGTAATTATGACATATAAAATGCATGCAACCCTGCAAGTTAGTGATGCCGGAAGATCGACAGTTGACCTCGAAAATCAGAATATCGATAAGACTATTGATGGAATCGAAAGTATTGTCGTGCTCCTCGGTGGGGACGAAAGTGAGCTGCAGGCCAATCGCATTATTGTAAAACGAATAAAACGAATCGGTCCGATTATAATATGGCTGTAGTAACGATATCCTTCTGATCCTGTAATAGTTGACATTTTAGATATTCTTTATTGCCGTAAGGTTTAGATTAAATTTTGTCTGAACTACCTGTCAAATGATTAGCGCGATATAAAAATGATCAAATAGTTGTATTTCGGTCCAAGTGTAGTTACGTTATAGCTGTCAAAAATTAGCGCCATCGGCCTGCTGATGTCGCTAATAATGAGATCATAAAGTTTTAGTTCATACAGCTTTACCGTTAGAGATGTAACTTAAGTGTAATTTAACGTATTGGAAACTTAAGACTTATTTTGAAACATAAATTTCAATAGTGACCATTATACCAATATTTTAAAAACAATAGTATCCAAACTAAACGACTATCGATAGTGACCAACTAGTTCAAAACTCGATAGTTCTCAATCAGCGTATCGGCACGTCTTTCGACCTTCTAATCTGATCTGTCATGTCAATTGTCAGGGTTGCCAAACGTACGAGGTTCCTCGTACAAGTACGAGATTTGTGGTCTTCCGTACGAGGTACGAGGATACTATCAACATCGTACAATTATGTACGAGATTTTGCAATATGACCATGCTTGAAATTTAAACTAGTGACATCTATCAGAAATTGAACTTTTACACAAACAATCCATTGGTGGTATTTAGGTGATCATTTTTTGCAGACTGTAGTAGCTATGTCAACTGGAAAAACATCGATTAATGAATCATTTTGTTCTACGGCTCTATCACAAAGTGACGTTTTTTTTAAATGAGCAAATGTTTATTTTATTTAGTATTTTTAATGATGAAGCGTTTTTTTAGATGTACGAGGTTCGAAAGCTCGGAGTAGTCTAATTACTTCGAGTTCGAAGTCAAAGTACGAGATTTAGATGCTGATGTACGAGGAATTTCGTTTCGGGTTGCAACCCTGCTTGCTTGTCAGTGTAAGCTTTCATTTGTCTTATAATTTACTATAATCAATTAATCATTTTAATAGTCCCTTTACACTTAAATTCTAAACGCAGGAAAAACTTCACTTCCAAGAGGTTTTAATTACTTTCGAGTTATTTGTTTACATATATTAGTACCAAATGTACTCTCTACGTATTAAATGAGAAAGCTGGCTATACAGGCGAATAGTTATATTCTACTTGTACGAAAACTAAGAATTTTATCTGCAAGTACTATAAATACAATACAATAAAGGTTAATATGAAAGCATCATTGAATATAATAACTTTATTTAAGTATTTCTTAACACTTATCTTTTCATAGACTGCCCATGTTTGCCGATGCATTACAAAAGACACTTAAGTACAGCGAAGCTGAAATTTTGAAAGGTAGTGCGGAAAAAAGAGAATTTCAAGCTGAAACGCGGATGCTGTTGGATATTGTTGCAAGATCCTTATATTCAGATAAAGAGGTATGTCTTATTTATAACATTTTAAAAATACGATTATTAATGTCGCTTTTTATGAACAATTTTCACTTTAGGTTTTTATTAGAAATTGATCTCAAATGCCAGTGATGCATTGGAAAAATTCCGTTACCTATCTGTGAGTGCTGTGCAAGAATCCTCTCAGCTGGTAGAGACAGACCGCCCTCTAGAAATTAGACTTACCACTGACAAGCAAAACAGAACAATAACAATCCAGGTAAGCATGCTAATTAAAAATCTAAACACTTTTTAAAGCTACTAAATGTTGACAATTTTATTATTTCAATTTAATTAGTTTTTACAAATGTATTTTTTCTAAATGAGCAAGGTGAGAGTAAGTTCTATCTAATCATACCATGTAATTGTATTTAGAGTATTTTTCAAAATAATATCATGTAATGGAAAAGCTATTTCATTCCAAGTGACGGGATATTTTTGTTAGGATTCAGGTATTGGTATGACGAAGAATTAACCCAAAATCTGGGTACAATAGCACGTTCAGGCTCAAAGTCATTTATAGAAGAGGTTAAAAAGCAAGGAGCAGATCAGGCAAGCTCAATTATTGGACAATTTGGTGTTGGTTTCTACTCTGCCTTTATGGTTGCTGAAAAGATTGATGTATACCAGGAGTAGCCGTGCGGATTCAGTTGGATACAAGTGGTCTTCAGATGGGTAATTATGTAATAAATCATAAAGTAAAAATACCATTAATTGAACCATATAAAAAGATGTGAAACATGCAACTTTTAACCAAGCCAACCTTATCTTCATGCAGTGAATAGTGCCAAATTGTGAATAAGGTTCTTGTTACTTGCCAACTAGATAGGATTAAGACAGTGGGTCTAAAAACTCATCAAATAAAGTTATGCTGTCATTTCCTTTTGCTATATATATACATATCCATCTATATCATAAGCTTATTATACCAAGAACTCTTACAAAACAATTGCCTATTCCATTGCAGATCTGGCATGTATGAGATTCAGGAAGCAGTTGATGTGCCTGTTGGTACGAAAATTGTAGTCCATCTCAAAACTGATTGTAGGGAATTTTCTGATGATGAAACTGTGAAAAGTAAGTATCAAGATGTTTATCATAACACTTTAGAATACCATGATTTATTTGTTAAATATACATAATTTATTATGTTATTTCAAATAATTTATTAAAAATACACCTACAAATTATCAACATATTTTGTTTTCAGGCATAATAAAAAAATACAGCAACTTCATTGGTAGTCCCATTTTCTTAAACAATGAACAAGTAAATTCTATTAAGGTATGTAATTTTCGGTTTTTAAACCAAAATAGCATAGCATTAATTATCTACAAACTAACCATTTGTCATTCCAGCCTCTGTGGTTGATGGAACCAAAAGAAGTAACACAGGAGCAACATATTGAGTTCTACAAATATATTAGTAACTCATATGATAAACCACGGTTTACATTGCATTATAAAACTGATGCTCCTCTCAGCATAAGATCAATTTATATGTACCTGAAGGGAAACCAGGGCTGTTTGAACTCTCACGTGACTCAGATGTTGGGGTAGCCCTGTATTCCAGGAAAATTTTAATTAAAAGCAAGGCCGAAAACATTTGCCTAAATGGCTGCGCTTTGTGAAAGGTACAACAATTAAATGGAAATACATTTATTTATTTTAATAAAAATGTTTTTATCTTCAAAATTTTTTTTTAACAGTGTGGTTGACTCTGAAGATATTCCATTGAATCTCAGTAGAGAATTGTTGCAAAATAGTGCATTAATTACGTAAGTATAAATTTTTGTAAAAATTACGTAAGTTTAAATTATTGCTTCCCAGAAAAACAATATCAATATTGAATAAAAAAAAATTCATTTCAGAAAACTAAGAACAGTCTTAACCAACCGTTTTCTAAAATTTATGAATGAAATGGCACATAAAGATCCTGTAGGATATGATGCTTTTTACAAAGACTATTCCTTATTTCTAAAAGAAGGCATTGTTACTGGTCAGAGTCCTATGGAAAAGGTGAATATATTAAATTACAATTTACATTGGTAAATAATTGAGCTTGGAAACTTTTCAAATCAAATCAAATAATTTATTTTGAATATTAAAATCCTTGATTGAAATATATTAAACTACTTCAAATAAATATAAGATCGACATTAAAATTACAAATTGAAATATAATTTAACATAACTTTTAATATCCTTTTTATTTAGGAGGAGATTGCGAAGCTACTACGTTTTGAATCATCTAAATTAGAAAACGGTACACGAACATCACTATCGGATTATGGCAGTCGGCAAAATAATGACCAGAAATATATTTATTATTTGGCAGCTCCAAGGTGATTTAAAAAAAAAAAGTTTTTAGAGAAATATATTCCATAGATAGAGCGTCGGTGGCTCAATGGTGTGGACTGTCGCCTTCCTACCGGGAGGGCCGAGGTTCAAATCCCGCCACGTACCAATTGTTTCGAATTTTCGAAAATATATGTACGTTATCCGACGCTCTTACGGTGAAGGAAAACATCGTGAGGAAACCTTCATGCACGCCTGCGAAGAAATTCAAAGGTTGTGCGTGAAGTCGTCCAATCCGCACTGGGCCCGCGTGGACGACTAAGGCCTAATCACCCTATACGGGTAGGCTCGTGCCCCTCGGTGGGGACGTTTAATGAGCTGATGATGATGATGATTCCATAGAGAAATCTATCCTAATATTATAAAGCTGACGAGTTTGTTTGTTTGAACGCGCGCTAATCTCAGGAACTACTGGTCCGATTTGAAAAATTCTTTCATTGGTTTTTTTTTCCTATTAAGACCTTCCGCTGCGTACGCCACGTAAACGGATCAAGTTTCGCAACAGTCATGTATGACTGCTGCTAATTTATAAATAAATAAACAATTATCGGGCAAGGTTATATATTATCATCACGCTTAGAACAATAGAAGCGGAAGGCAGCGGAACAGCAAGGAATAATGTTTCAAAAATCGGGGATTGTTTCTCCTACTAAGACCTTCCGCTGCGTACCCACGTTAACGGTTCAAGTTTCGCAACAGTCATGTATGAGAATATTGTTCCACTTCAAATGTCCTTAGATAAAGTCTTCAATATAATAAAGCATATGGTCTATCCTTTAAGGCTAGCTCACTATAACCTTTTTTTTTGCTAAAATTTATTCTCAAGTAATGTATCATAAACATGAATTAATCCTTATCCAAATAAATACCCATTTATCACAAGTTGGTATTTAATTTTAAACGAAATTGCTTTATGTATCATTCGATTTAAATATATATCTTAGGAGATATCGCAGCTTTATCGAAGTAGCGGGATAAAGTTAGCGTTTTTCAAAGGTAACTATTCTACGTGGACGAAGTCGCGCGCAAAAGCTAGTTAGATAACTGTAATAATTCCGGTGCAGTAAACTTAATTCACCCAGGTAACTTAATACACTCTTAGTAAACTTGAATCACCTAGGTGCATTAAAATTACTCATACCATATACTTAATTCATCTAGGTGCAATAAATACACTTTCAGTAAACCTCAAACACCTGTAACCGTGTAGGTACTACAATTCCGAAAAGAAAATAATAAGAGACCTCTCTTATTAGTTTCATTTCAGATTTTATGACCAATTTTATAATGATTAAGTTTACTGCACTTTAATTCCTTATAATAACCTTGGAACATCATTATAATGTAGCTCTATGTGTACACTAACATTACTTTGATAATATTTCAGTCGTGAACTGGCCCAGTCCCATACTTTGAATCTCTGAAGAAACGAGATGTGGAAGTTCTGTTTGTTATGAAATGTATGATAATTAGTACTTTTGGAACTGAAGGAATTTGGCGGCAGACAGTTGGTGTCTGTTGAAAACGATATGCACAAAGATGCAGTGGATAATACGGAACCATTAATAGGTATGTGTTTTAACATAAAACAGAAATTTTGTCCATGCATATAAATGATAATTTATTAATAAAATATTTACTAATTATTCTGTTATTTATCTTACAGGCAGTGAGAGTTTGCAACAGCCACAAGTCGAAGAGCTGTAAACTTTTGAAAACGAATTTGGCTGGCAAAGTTTTCGAGGG
>PQWD01011272.1:0-17105 GCA_019425675.1 Leucinodes orbonalis
AGTATATATGTTTGATCAGTGACATACTCAGATAGGCGCGGGCAAAGCGCTTGTCGATGGCTCATTGGTGTAGTGCACAGTCCATCCGGTCTGGACAGTGCAGGTTCAAATCCCGCCATGTACCAATATCTTTTCAAATTTTCGAATTATATGTACGTTATCCGACGCTCTTACGGTGAAGGAGAACATCGTGAGGAAATTTGCGCACGCCTGCGAAGATATTTCAAGGTTGTGCGTGAATCGGCGAATCTGCATTGGGCCCATATGAACGACTATGAAAGCGGAACGGGATATCTGGCGTAAAATGGGGGAGACCTATGTCCAGCAGTGGACTACGATAGGTTGAAGAGAGAGAGAGAACGGCAATGGCCTATACACCCTTTACGGGTAGGCTCCCCTCGGTGGGGACGTTAAATGGGCTAATGATAATGGGCAATGTGCTCATTGTGCTCCAGCACCCGGCCCATAGGGGTCTCGCACCCTAAGGGGCCATGCTCGACATGCTTTTTCGACTCGGCATAGTGCATTTAGACCCGCTCATTGTCTCTGCTGATTATACAATAGCAGCTAATAATAATGTCTCATCTCGCACGCGTAAACGTCGGCGTCCACGGGACGTGCTAGACGATCCATACGATCTCACGGTCGCTGGTTTATCTGTGGTTTAGTAGCTACGTACCTATCTACCCATAGTTCCTACAAGCTTCTTGCTTTGGGGCTAAAACCTAAAAGGTTGTGTTTGAATGTGCGTGGATTTTTATTTATTTGGGTAGATATGAGATCAATCTGCCACTTAAACTTTGACTACCCATTTGGTGTAGCGGTTGAGACGTCGGCTGCGACATCAAGGGTTCCGGATTCGATCCCCGGGCAGTACAAACATTTGTGTGCATGAACTTTTATGTTTGTAATGGTCTGGGTGTTTTCTATGTATAATATGTATGTATTTACAATGAAATGTATATGAGTGTGTTTATTTGTTGTTTAGTACCCATTATACAGGCTTCACGCTTAACTTGGGGCTAGATGGCGCTGTGCGAATGTCTGTGGATATTTATTATTATAAACTGGCTACCTGCCTTTCGAAAATATAACTGCCTATGAATAGGTAGTCTTATGATCATCATAATCATTGGTTGATTGATGATAGTCATGTCAATAAATATTATTAATAACACGAAATTTAGATTACACCAATTACCTTTCCAAACACACTGTTGACTTTCAAAATTAATGATCCACCGACCGTCAATAAAAAATCGAATTCCAAATTCAAATAGTTCAAGTTCATTGCACTACGAACAAAAGGAACGGTAGCTGTTGTGTGAAAGAGACAACAGTGCATAAATAAGTACATTTTTCGATAGGCTAGAAAGAGATGGCTATGCGTAACTCGTAAATGCACAAGAAGGCGAATGGACGTGTAATAGCAAAGTAAGGAGCCGTCTGATTGGTCGGATTTGACTTCAATTATTTTATACATGCGCAGGAGTTTGTTTGGTAATCATAGCTTTAATTGTGCCTTGAACTTATTCTTCACTTCTTAAGGTTGAAATTTGAATGCGTTTTCGAGGTAAAGTTAAAGGCGTATTGACAGTAAAATCACGCGTGTCGCCAGATATATTGTATTGAAGTTATTTTTATTATTTCCAAGTAGTAAGTACTTTGATTTTTCAATATAAAAATATTTTGAGAAGTCTCATAGTGACAACACGGGCTGAACATTAAATAAGTGTAATAATATATCCCACCAAAAACATTTAATGTTAAATGTTGCCAAAAACATAAGGTTTAGACTGATATCAGTTCTTATATAGAGCCAATGTTCTAAATCTACACGACCTAACTGTACCGACCCTTACTTCAACAAACTCTACATATCAGATAATTTATGTAAGGCTTCGCCGTTTCGTTGACGATAAATAGTTGATGCGGATATTAAGTTTCTGATCTAAAGTAAGTATCGAAACATCAAGGTCATACATATTTACTGATATGTAGAGTTTGTTGAAGTAAGGGTCGGTAGAGTAGGCCATGTAGATTTAGAAGATCGGTTCTATATGAGATCCGATATCTTTTTCTCGACGCAAACCTTATGTGATCATATATTCAGTTCAGCATCATATTATTATCCTAAGATTATGAATTATCTGGTACATTGGAAACCAATTCTATGAGAGTTCAAAAAACGACGCAACACTTTAAGAAGAGGTACTTAGTGTCCTTGCGCTTGGCTCATCTTGGCGTCGGCACTACCGTGCCCCCAGATTAACCATTAGCATGAACCTGCCAACCTACCATCACCGTAAGATCCACTGATGGACTTCCAAAATAAATGTTGACTTGTGGGAGTTATAATAATTTGGATTTCCGGGGCTTTTCCAGACCTGTAGACCACCTCGACCTAAAAGATCTTTTGTGACTCTGTTTAAGACAACTGCCGTCTTAAGTCATAAATTTGTTACAAGTACAATACTTTTCTAATAGATGCCAGTGTACGCAATTACATCGCGCTTACATTTTTTCTTAACAGTATAAGGTCAGAACATAACATCCAATTAAATATTGTCATCCTACATAAGAAATTGCGTTATTGTGGTTTTATTCTATCCTAATAACAATAGTTATTCCATTTCGTTGTTCTTTAATTTGACGACCCATTTGGTGTTGCGGTTGAGAGGTCGGCTGCAACACCAAGGGTTCCGGGTTCGATCCCCGGCCAGTACAAACATTTGTGTGCATGAACATGTCTGTTTGTAATGGTCTGGGTGTTTTCTATGTATAATATGTATGTATTTACAAAAAAAAAAATATAAGTGTGTTTATCCCTTGTTTAGTACCCATAATACAGGCTTAACGCTTAACTTGGGGCTAGATGGCGCTGTGTGAATGTCAGTGGATTTGTATTTATTTATTATCAAAACTCTCATGAAAAAAGGGTACTACACCCTTTTTTCATTCATTGCAGTCACTACAGCCAATTCACCACTCATGGTTCGTCAAATAAGTTAGGTTGCTTTTCTCTCAATTCCTAAACACCAAAATTATTAGCTATACCCGCTACCACAGATTTCCCAATAGGTACTGGAGATGGGGCAAGCCACGTTTTTAAGTGCGACAAATGTAAGCTCAACGAGCATACACTGGCTGCCAGTTTACGTTCTGTGAGACGAGTCGAGACGCACGAATATTAGAAGAAATTACCGTTTTTTCCCAAAATGCCATCCTGTGCAATTGTAACATGCCATCATCGCAATGAATCAGTAAATTTACCAAGAAATATAATAACTTTTCACAGGTAAGAACCGAAAAGAAATTGCGACACTGGGACTGCCTATAAACTTGGCGGCTTGTCCAGTCTCATTGTATATTCGGATGTCTGTGCCCGCTACTCATAGCCATTAAGTAATCAAACAGCAGTATCTTTTACAGTACCAATTCGGTATTCATTTTAACATTAAGTTATTTAATTAACAAGGTTTTATGCTCATTAAACAATTTGATATACCAAATTGTTTTATAGACACAAGCTGCTTTAATAATTCATGGGTTATCACATGTTTAATTGGTTATATTCTTTATGATGTGATTAGAGACGTGATTGGTTGGGACGGGTTTAACAAGTTGTTGTTGGTATATTTTCTAGTCATAGACTAGAGTTATGTGTATGTATTTTTTTAACGATCCATGTTTGAGATGATCGTTAAGAAGTTGGAGGTAAGCTTTTATTAAATCTTTTTTTTTAACGCCAATACACCTAAAGGTTTCAGAAACAATATATTTCTATTTGGATTACTGGCGTTCAAACAGTCAAGGAGCTTTTCTATGAGTACCTTAGTAGTACAAAACAACGTAAATATCATCATCAGCCTATAAGGCCCATTGCAGGGGTCAGGCGTTCCCGCACAGTACCTATAGCTATTTATGCATTGCAGGCTGAATCTGGTGATTCTTCAGCTACAATGTCCTAGCTAGGAAAACCGCACAAAGTCATTTCTCCCCGCGAGAATCGAACCCACGACCTCCGGATTACGCAGCCAAACACTATCCATAGCGACGGAGCAGTTAATCTCTTCAACCTATAGCAGTCCACTACTGGACATAGGTCTTCCCCATTTTGCGCCAGATATCCCGGTCCTCCGCTTTCCTCATCCAGCCTCCACCAGCGACCTTTTGCAAGTCGTCAGTCCATCGGTCCGGGCGTCCTACGCTACGCTTCCCGAGACGCGGTCTCCACTCCAGAACTCGTCTGCTCCAACGGCCCGAGGTTCTGCGACATACGTGACCAGCCCACTGCCACTTCAACTTGCTATGGTACGTTGCGGGATGTAAATAGATACCTGCATATTATACATATAAAACACCCAGACCATTACAAACAGACATGTTCATGCACACAAATGTACTGCTGCATCGAACTCGGAACCCTTATAGTAGCCGACGGCTGAACCATTACACCAAATGGGTCGTCGTGGTAAGCTAATTGTCTTACGAGTAATTAAACGTAACTGTCAATATGACGTGTTAGTTAGTATAATACATACTAGTCGACAGGTTTACAGCCACGGATGCCCCGGTGAGATTAACTAAGCGCTCACAAATTGGACTCATTCAAATGAGTTGGTTCTAGGGTTGTCGACTCATCAACAATAAATAACATTTAGTAAAATTACATTTAGAGCGTCGGTGGGTTATTGGTGTGGACTGTTGCTTTCCGATCTGGATGATAAGTAATAATAAATTAATAATAATAAATAATCCACTGACATTCACACAACGCCATCTAGCCCCAAGTTAAGCGTGAAGCCTGTATTATGGGTACTAAACAACGGATAAACTGGGAAGTAGCCACATACTTATATACATATATTTCTTTTTGTAAATACATACATATTATACATAGAAAACACCCAGACAGAGATGCATATAAATGTTTGTATTGCCCGGGGATCGAACCCGGAACCCTTGGTGTAGTAGCTGACGTCTCAACCATTACACCAGATGATGATTGTACTGGGAGTAATTAAAGGTAACTGTCAATATGACGTGTAAGTTGGTATAATAGATAGGACTGTTCGACAGGTTTACAGGCACGGATGCCCCGGTGAGATTAACTAGGCACTCACAAATTGGACTCATTCAAATGAGTTGGTTCTAGGGTTGTCGACTCATTAACAATAAAAAATATTTAGTTTATCCGTAGAGCGTAGGTCGGTGTGGACTGTTGCTTTCCGATTCTGGATGATAAATAATAATAAAAAATATCCTGACATTCATTATTATAGGTACTAAACAACGGATTAACATACTTATATGCATATTTTTTTGTAAATACATACATATTATACATAGAAAACACCCAGACCATTTGACCACCACCACAAATGTTTATACTGCCCGGGGATCGAACCCGGAAAGCTTGGTGTTGCAGTCGACCTCTCAACCGCAACACCAAATGAGTCATCGAGGATGCAGGTGCCAATCCCGCCACGTAACAAAACATATAGCAATTTTCGGAATCCCCTATATGTACGTTTATCCAACGCTCATACGTTTTTTTTTAATCTTTATTTAAGGAGCTTAGTCACACTTGACTACGTCGCTCCATCTTATCCAAGCTTTTATTTACACAAATTTATTTAAATTTAACATCATATAATGTATATAAATCATTTGCCATTTTTGACAATGGTTCGGCAAGAATTACATTGATTGAGCCAACTTGGGCAGAGGTGAGGTTAGATAGTGTTCTTCTCCATTGCTCGTTCCGCACGCACTCCATCAATATGTGAAAAACATCATCAATCACCCCACAGTCTTCACATAAAGGTGTTGATGATATGCCCATAAGAAATGTAAACTTGATGGGATGTGTCCGGATCGGAGTCTCATTGCTGTCACAATATTTTTTCTACTTAATGAACAGCTATCAATCCAAGGTCTAATGAGTGGCTCCGGTTGTATGGTCCTATACCAAATTCCCTTCTCTTTAGATCATACGTCAAAGTATTCTCTCCATAATTTGTAACAATGTGTTTTAATATAAAAAAGACAGAGAAATATGGGGCTATCTCCAACTCATAACCATTTAGGCATGCCATTTTTGCGAGGTTGTCTGCGTTGAAAAATACGTTTAAGGGAAACAACCTGTGCACGTCTGCAAAGAGATTCAAAGGTTGTGCGTGAAGTCAGTCGGACCGCACTGGGCCCGCGTGGACGACTTAGGCCTATATACCCTTTACGGTTAGGCTCGTGCTCCTCGACGGGAACGTGACTCACCAAAGCTCATTGGTATGGACTGTTGTAGTACGTAGAAGAAAATAATTGGCGAAGTGCCAATTGGACTCGCCCATGCAGGGTTCCGCAGCTTCAAGTAACATAATTTTGTTTTTACTTTGGCAGCCTCTTCAGTTTTATTATGAGAAAATAGTGGTTCACCGTTTATGACGTATAAAAAATTACTGACTAGATATCGTTCAAACCAAATGTCACGGTGAGATCTTATAATAAAGATAATTTATTAATTTTATCAATCCCATATTTTAGCAGTTAGAGGAGACACACACTTTTATCCACTATGGAAGTGTCTCTCACGCAAACAATCCATTCAATTTATAACAAAAAACATGAACCTCAATATTATAATTTTTCAAGGTCTACGCATTGTTACCCTACACGTGTAGGTTCCATGAAAATATTTTTTGAGTCTCAGTTCAATGTCAGGAAATTCCAAATTTATTTTTAAGTTTCTTGTCAACCTTTATAGCGGTCCACAGAATAATATACAAAGTTTGAACAGTGTCGTGTTAATATTTTCGGAGCAAAATGGATGTGACAGACAGATGGACAGACAGACAGGCAGACATGACGAATCTACAACGGTTCCGCTTTTTGCCAGCTACGGAACCCTAAAAACGGTTATTTCAATATAACAACAAACAAACACTCCAATTTTATTTATATATATTTTTTATGTTATAGGGAGCAAACAAGCAAGAGAGACACCTGATGGAAAGTGTTCACCTCCGCCCTGGGACAACGGGGACACCAGAAGTGCCACCGGTGCGTTGCTTGCCTTTTAGATAGGAATATGCTCTTTTCTTAAAGTTTCCCATGTCATATTTGTCAGGAAATATTTATATAAATAATAATAATAAATATCTACTGATATTCACACAGCGCCATCTGGCCCCAAGTTAAGCGTTAAAAGCCTGTATTATGGGTACTAAACAACGGATAAACATACATATATATTTTTTTTTGTAAATATATACATATTATACATAGAAAACACCCAGACCATTACAAACAGACATGTTCATGCACACAAATGTTTGTACTGCCCGGGGATCGAACCCGGAACCCTTGGTGTTGCGGCCGACCTCTGAACCGCAACACCAAATGGGTCGTCAAATATATAGTATTTATTTTGTTTATATGTACATATAAACAAAATACTATCAGTTTACCATGATGTGCGTATATGTAAGGAACTCTAAAAAAAATTGCGAGTAGTCCAGCCTATGTATGTGACAACCCTACCTTTGATTGGGGTTCATTCATTGGCCGTTGGACAAATTGCGTCGGTTAACTCGTTCGGGCTTTTCTCCGTTAATTGCATGTGTAAACTGGCAACTAATGAATAACGTTAGGTCTCGTGAGTGGAATGATCAAGGTTCAACTTCCAGTTTGGGCTATATTGGCGTTTTACAGCGCAGGCCATACTCTTTTTTGGTTTTTTTCCTAACATATCTATGGCTCTGTTGACAGATGTCGACAAATGTCTTAATATTGTGAGGTTCTCCATACTAAAACCGTCCGAATTTGACACACTTGATGTTAGACAGTCTCCGTCCGTATTTTTATTCGTCCCCTTGCTTCAAACCTAAAATTTAGGATATCAATGGAACATTTACTAATGAATTGCAATCTACGGAACGCGCACTTTTTGTTGGCATGGCTTCCTCGTAATTAATTCATAACTTTTGTATTTCACACGCGAACGGACAGTGTCAGTCGTTCTTACCATAGAGTTATGCGACTTTGGAAAAATGTATTTGAGTTTTCACAATTTAAAGGTTTTGCAACAATAAAAAATGCAACAGGCTCATGCACTTTTTATTTGCACAAAACATGAATGTAGAAATCAGCAGTGCCTATGTAAAAAACATCCATACTAATATTATAAATGTGAAAGTATCTCTGTCTGTCTGTCTGTCTGTTTGTTACGATTTCACGCCTAAACGGCTGAACGGATTTAATTGAAACTTGGTATGTTGATAAAAAGTAACCTAGAATAGGTTTTAGGCTACTTATTGTCCCGTTTTCACCCCCCATTTCCCTAAAATGGGGGTTGGAAGTTTGTATGGAACATTCCGCAATTTTTGGAGTAAGACGCTGAAATTTGATATGCGGACTATTTGTCAGAAACGAAAAAATATAGCATTTTTTTTTTTTCAAAAATCCACCCCCAAACCCTTCAAATAGGCGGGAGACCCCTACATGGCGGGATTAGTACCACAGCCCTCCCGGTAGGCAAGGGCGGATCCAGGTTAGGTGCCAAGAGGGGGTCACATAGTAGTAGTCAAGTTAAGAACTTATAAGGTATTTTGTTAATGTACGTTAGTATAGTACTTTAAAATAGCTCAGGGGGGTCATGACCCCCATGACCCTCCCCCTGGATCCGCCGTTGCCGGTAGGAGTCAACACCATTATAATATGTGTCAAAATATGTTTCCTTCCCGTCGTCCTTATATTGCGTGCCCAACAGAGTTCATAACACTAACCTCAAATTTCATGTAAGTAACTTATGTAAACACCCAATAGTTTCACAACAAATGCTTGAGTTTAAGCTAATGTGTGTATTTATATTTCACAAATTTAAGTACTGTTTTCACTTCTGTACCATTCATAACATAAGAAGCAATCACGCCACTAAACTGTTTGTCAATGAGAAAAAGAGACGAAAATAACTTGCATTCAATTGATGCGAGACGGATAAACTTAGAATTATTACGTCACAGCGGGATATCGTCCTCCTGCACAAAGAGATCGAACAATTTATAAAAGCCTTCAATTCAAATACATCTTTTGAAGTACATTGCGTGTTTGTTTAAAAAAAAGAAAGAGTTTCGAACGCAACCAGCAATGGACACTGTTTAAGAAATATTACCGACTCAAGCCTTATAATTTTGTAGCTAAGCTCGTTAAGCAAGCGATCTTTTGGTTTATTTTCATAACTACCCATATCTATCACTGTTAACGATGTTTATTCAAGCAGTTATGCGGTTTTGACCACACGTTCGAAATATGAAGGACATTTTAACCATTATTTATCTATTGCATTCCACATGATAAAACGTCGGTGGTCCAATGGTGTGGACTGTCACCTCCCGATCGGGAGGATGCAGGTTCAAATCCCGCCACGTCAATGTGTTTTCGAATTTTCGAAATTATATGTAGATTTTCCGACACCATTACGGTGAAGGAAATCATCGTGAGGAAGCATGCGCATGCCTGCGAAGAGATTCAAAGGTTATGCGTAAAGTCGGCCAATCCGCACTGGTTGGATGACAAAGGCCCTATACCCAATTCGGGTAGGCTCGTGCCCCCTCGGTGGGACGTTTAATGAGCTGATTATTATTATTCCACTTGACACAGATGCTACATACATAAACAAGTTATATAATATAATAATTTAACATCACATGGACCTTTACAGGCATTCCAACATGGAAGTGATAAGCCCCTCTTGGCTTTTATTTCACTGTGGTTTGATAATGTGTTTCGGGATAAGGGCACTGTAGCTAGTGAAATTACCGGGCTTATGAGACCTCTCGGGTGACGAGCGCAGAGCAGTGTTGACGGAAAATAGTCACTTCATACAGTGACTGTTTTTCTTCAAATTACACGCGTTAATTCCACCAGCCCCTTTTCACCATCGGGATACAAGACGGAGGCGAGCGTTCCATCCTTACGTGGTAGACATTCCACACATCCGCACAGCCCGCTTTGGTGCCTCGTTCCTAATGCGCACCACAAAGGAATGGAATTCTTTGCCTCCTTATGTGTTCCCCGATCATTACAACCTGGCCGTCTTCAAGGCAAGAGTGAATAGGCTGTTTCTAGGCAGGCATGATCCATCTTCGGCCACATCATCACTTACCATCAGGTGAGATGGCGGTCAAATGTCTGCCCTATAAAGGATAAAAATAAAAAAAATCTGATATGTGAACGCACCGTCCCTCTCTAACATAAAAAAATAACCCAGGGTTACTTTTTGCATGCTGCATAGCAGATTGAGGTTTTAAATGCTGTACTAAATGAAACCGAAAGTTGTAGGAGTAAATTATTTTTCCATCCACAAAGCTGTAGTACTCGTCCATAATTAATATTATTGTTTTATATTAAAGACTAAAGGTTCTTCCACCGAGAAAACCGTTAACCATGAATACCCAAAATTTATACGGATCACTCGGTGTCCGCAATTTCCAATGCATCGCCGAGTTTAAGGCCCGTAATTTAGAAAGAGACTCAAAAGATCAATTTACTTAAATTGAGTTAGAAGGGAAGTCGCTAATTATCGTATAGAGCGCTATTCCTTTTCTAACTCTATTCAAGTAACGATCAATGCTTGAGTCTCGTTCTAGAATACTGGCCTACAACGGCAATATGTGTTTTCGAATTTTCGAAAATATATGTACGTTATCCGACGCTCTTACGGTGAAGGAAAACATCGTGAGGAAACCTTCATGCACGTCTACGAAGAGATTCAAAGATTGTGTGTTAAGTCGTCCAATCCGCACTGGGCCCGCGTGTACGACTAAGGCCTAATCACCCTATATGGGTAGGCTCGTGCCCCCCGGTGGGGACGTTTAATGAGCTGATGATGATGAACGGGAATATCCGACGATTCACCAAACCCACAGTCACCCGAGCACAATAAGGTGAAGCTTAACGCCTATTTGGTCTCACAGCTAAGCGGCCCGGCTAATGATGTTGTTGCGTCGGCCACAGTAGCGTTTTTAACTGACAAACTCACTATTGGACATCCTGGCATTTGAGTAATGGTCGTAGGTGCGTGTTAGTCTATGCTTGTAATGTGTTTGTTTTGTGATTCGGTATTGGCTGACAAATAAAAATCAAATCGTTTGTTTTCATAAATGGGTATATTAGATGTACATGATACAGATGTTAATTACTCAGTTTAATTTGACTAGCTACAGTGCCCTTATTCCGAAACACAAAAGTGCATAACACTCCTGTTTAACGGGACGATATCTGGCACTGCGGTGGTACCTTCTTACCTAAACGACTCAGTGTCGAGACCACAGATTTCCCAATACAGGAGATAGGGCAAGCCGCGTGTTTTAAATGCGACAAATGTAAGCTCAACGAGCATACACTGGCTGCCAGTTTACGCTCCGTGAGACGAGTCAAGACGCACGAATATTAGAAGAAATTACCGTTTTTTCCCAAAATGCCATCCTGTGCAATTGTAACATGCCATCATCGCAAGGAATCAGTAAATTTACTAACAAATATAATAACTTTTCACAGGTAAGAACCGAAAAGAAATTGCGACACTGGGACTGCCTATAAACTTGGCGGCTTGTCCAGTCTAATGTATATTCTGATGTCTGTGGTCGAGACTTAAATAGTTGTTTCGCCATATGAAGTCTTCTAGGGCATGTAAATTCCACTCGAATATGTCAGATACATTTTAAGCCTAGATATACTCTCTTCAACCTATTGCAGTCCACTGCTGGACATAGGTCTCCCCCATTATGCGCCAGACATCCCAGTCCTCCGCTTTTCGCGTCCAGCTTCCACCAGCGACCTTTCGCAAGTCGTCGGTCCACCGGCCCGGCGGGCGTCCTACGCTACGCTTGCCAAGACGCGGTCTCCACTCCAGAACTCGTCTGCTCCAACGGCCATCGGTTCTGTGACATACGTGACCAGTCCACTGCCACTTCAACTTGCTGATCCGGCGGGCTATGTATGTAACTTTAGTTCTCTTACGGATTAAATCATTTCTGATTTCTGATTTTGTCCCTAAGAGAGACTCCAAGCATAGCTCGCTCCATAGCGCGTTGAGTGACTTTGAACTTATGAACCAATCCCGCAGTCAGTGTCCATGTCTCAGCTGCGTATGTTAGCAGGGTAGGACGCATTGCTCAAAGACTTTTGTCTTTAAGGATTGCGGAATAGTTGACGTTAGGACATGACGAAGCTTACCGAATGCCGCCGCCAATTGAATCCTCCTACTAGCCTCCCCTCGAAGTTATGCGGCCAAGTTGGATGGTTTGGCCCAGGCGCCATCGACGCATATCGGTTGTGGCATGACACACGTTGAACATGACTTTCGCTTGTCCTAATTCATGCCAAGCCAACTCGTCGGGAATTCATTAAGGCTGTTCAGCATCTCCGCAAGCTCTTCCAATGACTCTGCCACGATGACGATATCGTCAGCAAAACGAAGATGAGAAATAAACTCTCCATTGACGTTGACGCCTCGTTGAGACCAGTCCAGAATCTTGAAGACATCCTCCAATGCGTTTGTGAACAGTTTCGGGGATATAACATCCCCTGTCTCACACCTCAATAGATGCATAATCACTAAAAAAAAGTCCAAGCCGCACGACACATTCGTATATCTATACAAATATATAAAGCTGAAGAGATTGTTTGTTTGTTTGAACGCGCTAATCTCAGGAACTACTGGTTCGATTTGAAAAATTCTTTCAGTGTTAGATAGCTTATTTATCGAAGAAGGCTCTAGGCTATATATCATCACGCTACGAGTAATAGAAGCGGAGCAGCAATGAAGAATGTTTCAAAATCGGGGGTATTTTTTCTTACTTGGAGCTTCCGCTGCGTACGCTGAGTAAACGGTTAAAGTTTCACAAAAGTCATGTATGAGAGTATTGTTCTCCTTTTAAAGGTCTACAAAAAAATCTGCGACAGCATATGTCTATCCTTTAAGGTTAGCTCACTATAACATATTTTTTGCTAAAAAAATCTGAAATTGACCCCGAAACCTTTAAAGTTGGAGGGAGGGGAAATCCTATATATAGTGATAAATTAAAGTACCGTGTAATCCCGAATTATCTAAGTAAGTAAATATTTATTCAATGAAAACATATACAATAACAAAATACAGTAAATCACAAAAAGAAACATAAAAACCTTTCATTCATTTAAATCAAAAATAATAGTATCACTGAAATGGCACGTACTCAGCATATGTGGAGGCAACACAAGGCGCCTCGACACTGGTCTTCCGTAGGTGCCTCGAGAGATCTACATTGTACAGTCTCTAGAAATTTCCGAAATACCTCTCCAAAGCTATAGTTTTGTTATAACAAAAACCTCAACTCTAATCGCCCCAAATGTTTACAACAATCATACAAGCATATCAGATTGGAGTGTGGTAGCCGAGGCTTGACGCCTCTACGGGCCCACTGCTCACCAGGGGTCCATTGTCCGGCACAGATAAATGAACCCACTCTCAGAACGTTAAATATTATAATTTGATATTTTAAAACGGATAAAGATATTAAAAGTCACGCTCGCGGGTGTTTGCTCAACGCTGCACGTAGCGTGTTTGAGTTATGATGTTGTTTTCACGTTTGAATCTATATTTTTTTTACTCTTATCCGATCCGTGATTAGTTTCTGGGGTCAACGGTTGGTGGGGGCGGTTTACACGGGGCGACGGGGTCGTGGTAACCAATAAATAAAATATATATCCAATGACATTTTCACAGTGCCATCTAGCCCTTATCTGAGCATTTGCCTGTAATAATGGAAACTAAACAAGAGCGTCGGTGGCTCAGTGGTGTGGACTGTCGCCTTCCTACCGGGAGGGCTGAGGTTCAAATCCCGACATGTACCAATGTATTTTCGAATTTTCGAAAAATATATGTACGTTATCCGACGCTCTTACGGTGAAGGAAAAACATCGTGAGGAAACCTTCATGCACGCCTGCGAAGAGATTCGAAGGTTGTGTGTGAAGTCGTCCAATCCGCACTGGGCCCGCGTGGACGACTAAGGCCTAATCACCCTATACGGGTAGGCTCGTGCCCCTCGGTGGGGACGTTTAATGAGCTGATGATGAAACAAGGGATAAATATTCACATGAATACTTTTTTAAAATACATAGAAAACACCCAGACCAATACAAACAGACATGTTCATGCACAAAAATGTTTGTACTGCACGGGTATCGAACCTTTGGTGTAATAGCCGTCATCTCAACCATCACACAAAATAGATCGTCATCATTAATTTATTCTTTCGTGTGAAATATCAATCAACCACATTATAGGTAGGAGTAGTATGAGCGTTGGTGGCTCATTGGTCTGAACTGTTGCCTTCCCACTTAGAGGGCGCAGATTCAAATCCCGCCACGTACCAATGTGATTTTGAATTTTCAAATCTTTATGAACCGAAAGTATCTGAGGAAACCTGCGCACGCCTACGAAGAGATTCAGTGGTTGTTCGTGAAGTCGGTCAATCCACATTAGGCCTGCGTGGACGACTAAGGCCAATACGCCCTTTACGGAAAGACTCATGCCCCTCGATGGGAACCTGCACCTTCCAGATATATTTGTATAGAATTTAAAATTGTATGATATGAAAAAACAATCGTCGCGTGTAAATCCGTTTTAAACTCGTGTCAAATCAAGTGTTTGGTTACACAGGCGAGCATGAACATTGACCAACAATGCCGATATGTATTTATAGCTTAGTATTGTCGAATCATTAAAACGTTGCCATCTGTTGGTGGTGTTTTATATTAAGTTGTTACATTACAGTTTAATATTTTTCTATCACTCTTTCTTTCTCAGTCATTTTTTATTGACTCTCAGCTTAAACAATAAACTACGAGATGCACATCATCAGCTCATTAAACGTCCCCACCGAGGGGCACGAGCCTACCCGTATAGGGTGATTAGGCCTTAGTCGTCCACGCGGGCCCAGTGCGGATTGGACGACTTCACACACAACCTTCGAATCTCTTCGCAGGCGTGCATGAAGGTTTCCTCACGATGTTTTCCTTCACCGTAAGAGCGTCGGATAACGTACATATATTTTTCGAAAATTCGAAAATACATTGGTACGTGGCGGGATTTGAACCTCAGCCCTCCCGGTAGGAAGGCGACAGTCCACACCACTGAGCCACCGACGCTCACGACGCTGACGAGATGCACAATTACGAAAAAATATCAACCAATAAGCGTTTTAAAGTAATTAGAGAAAACAAAGGGCAGTGTTTTCGAGCTTCCGGTAATAATGATTATTATCATCAGCTCATTAAACGTCCCCACCGAGGGGCACGAGCCTACCCGTATAGGGTGTTTAGGCCTTAGTCGTCCACGCGGGCCCAGTGCGGGTTGGACGACTTCACGCACAACCTTTGAATCTCTTTGCAGGCGTGCGCGGGTTTCCTCACGATGTTTTCCTTCACCGTAAGAGCATCGGATAGCGTACATATGATTTCGAAAATTCGAAAACACATTGGTACGTGGCGGGATTTGAACCTCAGCCCACCATTGAGCCTGGTGGCTCACAATTGAATGATAATTATCATTCAAAAGGTAAGCATATTAACTTTCAACTTTGAGGTCCCAAGCTTACCTTAATTGCTCGTGGTGCATCATGCCATATAGCAATCGAGACTTGGGCAAGCCTATTACAGCATCATCACCAGCCTCTGCCCCACAGCAGCACACAGGCGTTCCCAAATAGCATGACTATGGAGAACATTCCAAGTTTTTCCAATTCCTTATTCTCGATTAGTTCTTTTTTATGTTAGGAAGTGAACAGGACGGTCAGGACACCTGATGGAAAGTGATACGCCTGACCATGGCAGAGCGGCATTAAAATAAATAAATATCCACTGACATTCACACAGCGCCATCTAGTCCCAAGTTAAGCGTGAAGCCTGTATTATGGTACTAAACAACGGATAAATATACTTATATATATTTTTTTTGTAAATACATACATATTATACATAGAAAACCCAGACCATTACAACAGACATGTTATGCACACAAATGTTTGTACTGCCCGGGGATCGAACCCGGAACACTTGGTGTTGCAGCCGACCTCTCAACCGCAACACCAAATGGGTCGTCAAATTAAAGAAAACCAACAACTGAAAAACAGTTATTATTCTCCATTAATGCCGCACTGCGCCCGTCACTCGAGACGACAGATGTTAGTCTCTCATATCCGGGTAATTTCACTAGCTACAGTGCCCTCATCCGACAACAAAGAGCATAACACTCTGTTTCACGGGACGATATCTGGCACTGCGGTGGTACCTACCTAGACGACTCAGTATCGAGTCTACCACCTAGTAAACGAAGTAAAAGGGTGTCAACGATTACCGGTGGTAGAGTCATAAAAAAATATAATAATAATAACAATTGACAATTCAAAAGTATCTGTATGCTTACCTTTTGAACATGTGAATAAACATTTTTTTCTTTCTTTCTGTCTTTCTTTCTTACCATCCTTAGATTGCAGCCGAGACCAATGAATAATCATTCAGGTAATTTGATAATTCAGCATGTAATCTCCTAACCAAAGTAGGACAATCCGCATAGGTACACTATAGTGACGTGTCCTCGTGGGATTTCAGTATTTTGGACCCACGACATCCGGGTCACGCAGCCTAACGCTGGGCACAGACCCACTAGACCACAAATTATTTGAGAATGTGTATGTGCGCGTGCGTGCGTGCGTGCGTGTGTGTATGTGTGTTAAGCGAAATCACAATCTCTTCACCGAAATTGGGTCAAACAACTACGTATGGATGTCAGTAGATATTTATTATTAAATGTCTGTAATCAGATGTCAGTGACAAAGAATGCAGCCGCTACCACACAGTCGGTGCATTGTTGCATCTATAAATCATACGGGAGCTTCACAAACTGCACAATCATCGGTTGCACTTAATGAATCATCACATTGTGATAGTTTGAGGCATGCTGAATAGATTTTGTGTAGTTGGTTCTCTTGATTATTTTTAGTAAACAATTATACGTAATAGAAGATGGTTCACTCGTTTATTTTCAATTCAAATTTCTCTA